>OW203766.1:29712958-29845782 GCA_934045905.1 Leuctra nigra
TTGTTGATTTTGGGGAGTTTTTATTTTTAACCGCACAATAACAATGCACTGTACTTCTTTAAAGTTCTTTAGCGAAAAGAAAAGTGATTGAACCTGCTATGTAGATTTGGTTGGAAAATCCCATTTCCTTTCCAAAAACTGTGAAAACACTAAATAAATAAACGCTTTTCTCAATGGAGAATGTATTTCTGCCCTGTGTTTTATTTCCTATTATTTTTATATGAATTTTTAATACACACCTTTTATGAGCATGAAAACGATGTAAAAACTCTTTAGGATTGGTTGATTAAAGCTCCAAAACTAAGTTTACATAACTTACATAACCAAGAAGTCGACTTATTTATGAAAATTAGAAAGATCTGAAATTCTTCTCAGCGCGACATTGATTACCTAACTGATCTATATTCAAATCAGCATTTTCATCAAAGAAAGAAAACTAAAAACTTTCAAGTTCAAATGAGATCAGATAAGAAGTTTTGCTAACAAAGACAGTAAGTTTTTTGTTTTTTCTTCTAAAAAGACGTCGTTTGGAAACTGGGTCTTTCTAATGAAAACACTTGCAAGATGACTTCCTGAATTCGGAAAATAGTCCACCATGTTGCCAAATGTCTCGTAAAGGCGGCAAATGTTACAGCTGCATTGCTAATGCATGCACGACAATGCACAATGCAGAATTGATGACAGTTGCAACGCTGCTATTCCGAGGGCATTTCAGAACTATAAATGGACTTAATAACAAAGTTTTGGGAACATGTTGACAGTTTGGTGGGGAGATTTCAAACTATGGTTGTAATATTACTGTAATATAATCATGTTCGAATTCCAAAAACTTGAGTGGGAGATATTGTAATATTATTTCAAATTATGGAATGTAGATGCAGTTATTTCATAAATGCATGTTTTATCATGTGAATGAATTCGTTTGTTTTTCTTTCAGACACTTATCTTATTTTATACTTGGAAAACGTTATGCTGTGCAGGAGTTGCCGTATTAGACTTAAGATGTCATGTGGAAAAGACACAAACAGATCTTAAAATGGTTACTAAAAGGTCAATAGCTCTACATTCCTAACCAATATGTTCATACAATTATAAATATATAACTCTAAATGTTGGAATCAATAACTCGGCAATATTTTATTTTATTGATTATATCTTGTGTAGGTAGGGTAAAAATATTATTTCAAATATCTTACAATATTGTTTCCACTATAAAGAAAATTGAAATCATAATACTACGTTTTGGTGCCATTCCTGAACAAATCTAGACTGAGATTGCTGTTAAGCTGTGAATTAATATTGTTAATTTGCGAATTCCAGATTGATCAGAGAAACTGTATAACCTGTGCAGCGCCAAAGAAACATAAAAAATACAAACAATGGACGAGTGCTTAGAAATTGTGCGCTCGCTCAGCTTCCAGTAAAATACGTGAACCTTCTTGTATTGAACAGCGATTGTGATGTATTTATTTTTCAATTACCGGCAAAACACACTTATTTATGTTCGCAGACAGCGTTTAGCTCTAAATAGAGAATAACAAATTAAAAGTAAACTATTGAAACAATCATCTTGTCTCTTTCTCTATCTTCCAATAAACATTCTCCTAGAAAATAAATGAAACATGTTACGTTCCTGAAGATGCAACATGCACTACTCCGATGTATTGCAATTTGCATAGATTCATTGCTCCAACAGAATGTTTTGTAATGTTTATTTACATTATTTTGTCTCCCACAGACTAGCCTTTTGGCTATGTGGGATAGTTTGTAGATTTGTGTATTTATTGTATTGTGTATAATTGTGTGCAATAAAAAAAAAAAAAAAAAAAAAAGTAAATCATGGAGTCAACACTCGAAGATGCTTTTATGTGACAAAGAATAGAGAGCTATTTGTTTTCGAGTTGCAAAAACAACGAACAATGTTGCGATGACTTTTCTAGTCAACCAATTAAAATCGAAAGTACACAATCAGTTCTAAATAAATAATGATACGAAGTCGTTTCTTTTAGATTCAAGTTTAAATACGGATTAGTTCGTCATTTATACAACAGATAAGTACATCACGTTTAAAAATCTAAAAAAGTCTAAAAATCTAAAATATCTAAAAAAGTGTTCATAATGCAGAAACGTATCATGAGGGTCCTTTTTAATATTAAGAGAGATAAGACAAATGAAAGCTGCAAGCCATATTTTATAAGTAATGCTATTTTTACATTTCCAAGTTTGTATATTTTGAACAGTTTATTATATGTAAAACAAAATATGTCATCTTTTACCAGTGTCCATTCAATCCATAGTCATTTAACAAGAAACCAATTATCTGATTTGTATGTAAACAGCCATAGTTCCACATTGTATAAGGGGCCCAAAAATTCAGCAGTAGTTTTGTACAATAAGTTACATGCGGATTTTAAAAATAATAACATTCCATTTCATCTTTTCAAAGCTAAGGTGAAGAACATTTTACTGGCAAATGCTTTTTATACAGTCGAGGAATTTATGAGTTTTAATTTTAATATTGATTAGTACATGTTCTATTTGACTGTCATTCATATTATTGAATGTGATTTATAATTGACAATAAACATATATTCTATTCTATTCTATTCTATTTATCAAGCATTACATTGAACAATAAGCTGTTGGAAAACTTCAACTGTGATGAAAAGTCAGGTCAGCATGTAAAGCCTCGCTGCTGATCGCTGCTGCATCGCTTAGCTGTAGATTCATAACAATCGTTGAAAATAAACCACAGTATACCAAAAATAGCAGACTTCAAATGATATCAATACATAATGAAGTGCATGCCCAAATTTACCCTTGAACCAAGATACTAAACCAACAAATATTTACCTGTGAACAAGCTGCAAAGCAGTCCATCTATAAACATCGGAAACTAGGTAGCATCCACCTTCCGGCCATGCAGCAGCAAGAAACAACAATTCTAAGAGCGACCCTCAAAATACTTTTACAGATAATTAAATTCAATAACAAAACGGCCACGAAGGGGCTACGATTTACTACAACTTGTAGATCAATGCATTCGGTCACAAGTCTGTGGTTATAATGACCAGACTCTGCGTCACCGCATTATCAACACATGATACACACGAATTACTTTCATCAGCAATAATATTCATCCCCCGTCATCACTGTCCTGGCTGCAGAACCGTGCGACGTTAAACACCTAATAAAATCATAATAAAGAAATGCATTGCTGCTTCTACAATCTTTACAGGTCAAAGGGTTCCAACATTTTATCTCTGTTTTCCAATAGAGCCATGTTTTAAAATCATGATAACAAATGGCAACGTTTTCGACGTCTGAAACGGCTAAATATCGGCTCGACTCGCAGTTCGCAGTAGTTTCAAGGGAGGCTGGGACGCCATCTAGCGGAACACAAGTGAATTATCGGCGAACGTGGCAGATTTATCGTTTGATTAGGAACATAATATCGGTGCGTGGGTGGTTCTTCGGAATACGACATCTGAATCCGAACAGAATAGCAAAACTCGCTTTTTTACGTGATTTTTAGTCCGGCTGTCTTAAAAAAAAATACCATTTAAAGTTTTTCTGACAGAGGCTCGAAATGTCAATACAATTAGGTTACAGAAACCGATCATTGGAAATGTTGTACCATCCCTATACCACGAGAGCAAGGGAAGAGAATCGGCATAAAAATTATCAATCTGGGGGGATATTTATACGTTTTAAAAATAATTTTCAATTTAAACATTTCTTGAGGCAAATATCTTGATGCATCCGTTTTAGGAGGTATATTTTGTGTAGACTATAGAAAACTCTCAGTGTAACGCGTTGATGAGCGAGCTTCGTACTGCATACGATTTGATATGCGTTTGCAAGTATCAGCTGCTCTACAGGCCTTGGAACTGAAGCATCAAGGAGGCAGGGATGAACATTTAGTATACATTTTTCAAATGTTTCAAGATTATAGAATAAAATCTCCTTAAAACAACAATAACTTTTGAAAATAACGACAGATTAGTCTTCAAATTGGCAAACATACCTAAAATGTTGGTCCTATGACCATGCGAAGTTTTAAGTTGATCGGTCAATCGGTTCTAGTTTACATTTAAAAAATCACAGGAAAGATGGGTTTAAATTGTAACCATTTAACCATGTTGGTTGCAATGGCTTTGCAAAATTTCAAATTGATCGGACCAACCAAGCGAAAGATAATATTTTTAACATTTTAACCAATCTCAGGATCCCGTTCAAAAACGGATTACGTTAGTATGTGTGCAAAATTTCAGATCGATTGGTTGAGCGGTTTGACCTGGGCAGTGCAGGCAAATATCCACATAGAAAATGCCATAAGAGTACCGTGGTGACGATCGCTACGCTCGCTCAATAAATTTGATTTCTAGACATTACACTTTTATTCTGTTATCTGTTGTCAAATCAGGAAGATGGTTCATATACTTAATGTTCAAATCTGTCTGTGGAAATCGGCCGGTCTTTTAAAAACTTCTATCACCGGTCGATTGCACTTGTTGACTGCATGTAACTGTGCGCCGTGTATTATCATGAATTTTCACAATACGAGTGTTACGAAAACAACAATGAGCAGAAGCGAGTGTCTGTTGATATCTGGCGTACACTTGGACTAGAACCTACGTCCTGATATAAACATTCCTTGTGACTTACATAATCAATGAATTAGAGACACATTTCCAATCTGAACTGTAGTAGGTGTTTGCTTCGTATGTAGGAAAATTCTGATTTGTATTAGGTACAGCCAACGCATTAAGTCGTGATCAAAGCCAATGATAAAACCAGTCTTGCAAATCACCCCTCTGTATACAAATATCTGTATTTTAGGCAATTTATACTACTTCTGTGTACGACTGGTAGTCGCAATAGGGGGTAAGTTTTATCACAACTAAATGCGTTGGCTATACACATAATACGCTCAGCATTTCTTGATTTTTAATAACTTTTTTAAATGAAGTATTTCCTTAGCCACGTTTGTTATATCAAGCTTTAGTACTGTGCTGAATATTACATTTACTCACTTTTATAATTTTTTAAAAGATACTTGATTGTTATGTGTTTATTGGTGTTTGAGGGTCTTACGTGATCTGAGAAAAAAATGTCAAAAGGAATCGCATGAAAATCAGGAAAAATCTCCAAATCTCTTCTGATATTCTGGAAGGACGTAATTTAATTAGTAGCTTTGTAAAATCTTGCCATAAGTTGGCGGAATTATTAAATGTGACATCATGCTTCTGAATTTCACGGGAAGCGTAAACCATCATTGTATCATTTTTTATCGAGAGAAGAAATGAACCGCACCATGGTCAATTACAAATCATTATTTAACAACCAATGTGTATTAGGTCATTAACTCAACAGCATATAATATTCATGGAATACAAATATCAACGCCTTACCAGATTGCTCTTATCATGAAATAATTTTATCCCAAATTGAAAAGATTTTCCTTCTATGGGATACGAACCCAGGGGCCCTGAATTGCCGGTCCACAGATCCTGGAGTAAATATGACCTTTATGATATGACGTATTCTACACATCCCCCCTCCTCCCCTCCACAAGGCCATTCAAGAAACTATTGAAAGCAGTCATTATTATTGTACCTGGCAGTAGATAGCCACTATCATTGTTTTTGACAGTATCTCTCTAGGTTATACATACGCACGGAGTCGACCACGCTAAGACATGGCCGGTAAGAACTAACAATTAAATACATAGAATTAATTGAGTAGTGTAAAATTCTAGAAAATAGACTTTTGAAAAACAAAATAGATTCTTTCTTCTTTCCTTTTTTTAATAAGGTTAAAATTATCGCTGGCTTTACTTCAGCCATTATACGTAGGGTCAGCGTCAAAAGAAGCCGGCCATATCCTCATGTTGGTATATGGGAAACTGGCATAAGAACTATTGTATTAAAACTTGAGTTTTCAAAATGATGTCAAGCTTATGGCCTCTGGGAAGAATATTTTCAAATAATATGCTTGGAGGATTTTGAGAATGTTCTCGAGAATACTTCTCGTGCACGAAAAATATTTTTGGGGTTCAACTCTAATTGTAAGAACCTACGTCCCTATAACTAATTAAGGAATAACTGAATCTAGTGGAGCGGTCGCTCCACCCAGCCAAGTCGTACTGTACACTCACAGTCACTCAACATACCGTAAATGCCTAATAAACCGAGGAGCAGACCAAACACTTTTACTGTAAGCAACAACATGGCATTTTCGGCCTACTGGATCATAAAATTGGAAAATCTCACATTGTTGTGAAATATCTTAATTTCGAGCTATGGACCACCCCACCACATATACCAAATTTGGGAACAATAGGTTATGCCATTTGCGAGCCAGAGGGCCGTGAAAACAGTGAAATTACATCACTTTCATCTTCTTCTTCTTCTTCTTCTTCTTCTTCTTCTTCTTCTTCTTCTTCTTCTTTAGATGATGATGATGATGATGATTCAGATATCAGGAAACACCGCTATCACCGCCACAGCCTAAACGGCTCAACCGATCGATCTGAAATTTTTACCACATGTGCACTTTTGGCGTCTGAGGTGCCTTTTTATAAAACCAACCGGAAGTCGCCATTTTGAAACCGGAAATGACGTCATATCTCGAAACCGGCTGAACCGATCGGAACGAAACTAGCGTCAAACAATTCGGACGGTCATATATATGAAAATACAATAGTCTAAACAGAAATGTACTATTACTGAAACCGGAAATTACGTCATAAAAATGAAAAATCAGACTTTAATCACCTCTTACTACAATAACTACTTATTCACAAGGTTTATAATGATACAAAACATTTATATAAACAAATTCTACGTGGAGTGTTTTCAGCCGCCATTTTGATAACCGGAAGTGATGCAATATCTCGAAAACGGCTGGACCGATTGGAACAAATCTTTCGCTTTTCTTCATGGAATATCACTTTAAGCATATTTTGGTACCAAACGCAACTTTTCTTAGTAACCAAATTGGAACTGGCTTATTTTTTTAAAGGAATTAGTCATTGTTGTTTCGATATGTGTTACAAATTGTTTAAATAAACTAAAAAAAATTGTGATATCCCCATAAAAAACACTCCGTGTTAAAATACCAGCCAAGTCTCTTTAACTATAAAAAAAAAATAGAAGAAATCTAAAAATTCAGCACTGAAAAGTAGTGATATCAAAAAATTGGCCAAGTCAAACTTAATTTGAAAAACCAAAATATACTTGGCGCATCGTTTTTAAGGGCATTATAGGTATATTTTATATATTTAGGTACATATGATTTTTGGCATATACTTCTATACTAGATTAATACCCGATGCGCCAAGTATATTTTGGTTTTTCAAATTAAGTTTGACTTGGCCAATTTTTTGATATCACTACTTTTCAGTGCTGAATTTTTAGATTTCTTCTATTTTTTTTTTATAATTAAAGAGACTTGGCTGGTATTTTAACACGGAGTGTTTTTTATGGGGATATAATATACACAAAACACATACATACTATTTTATTGATTTCTTAAGATTTACTTTAATTTTGGAAATTCCGTTTTTTGTGTGTGTTTTTTTATCAGTCCAGATGTAAATCCTCAAAAGATATCCTGGTATTTGTTTTTAGACTCCAGCAATGAAATGAACGTGGACACCATGCTCGCCCACGCCGGCGACTTCAGCCGCTACCAGATCCTCCTCTTGGTCCTCTTCTCCGCCCTCAACATCCTCTCGTCGTTCCATTACTTCAACACCCTCTTCATCGGAGACGTCCCCGATCACTGGTGTCGCCTCCCCAACCTGAACCTCTCTCTCGCTGACGACGACGTCAGAGATCAGTGGACGCCGAGGGACGCCGAACAGCGGCGCTGTTATCGGTACGACGTGAACATGACGGGCATGACGACGCCGTCGGGACGAGAGACGTGGGGGTTGAGGAGGTGTGACGAGGGGTGGGAGTATGACCGGGTGTGGGGGTATGACAGCATCGTCTCGGAGGTAAGAATCTCTTCTACCTAATATCTAATTTTGTTTTGAAAAAGGTGACACAGTGCCTCTACAATAAGCTCCAAGACGTTCGTGAAATGAAGTGAATGCGGGGTTTACCGTTTAGATATTCTACTAGGAAAACGCTCTGAGTAACGCGTTGATGAGCGAGCACGGATAACGCGCAACACCTCGAACCGAAATTCTGTTTATCGAAAATGTCCTTAAAAGCCAATAATTCTTGAACTTCGTCACAGACTTGAATGAAAATATCCAACAATTCCTAAAATATTGGTCCCAATAACCACGCAAAGTTTTAAGTTGGTCGATTGAACCTTTATGATTGAACGATTCCTTGTTAATTTCCAAAAATCACAGGATTTCGTTCAAAATTTTTTTAAACGGTCATATCAGTTTCATAATATACGCTTGAAAGTTTCTGCTCTAACAACCTTGAAGTGAAGATTCGAAGATGCCGTGAAATATGACATTCGAGAAATATGATAGCCGCAACACGCAAAATATCCGTAAACTCTCAATAACTTTTGAATTTAAACACAGTTAAGTCTGAAAATTGTCAAAAATACAGATAATGTTAGACCCGATGACCATGCAAATTTTTAAGTTGATCGGTCAAACGGTTCTGGTTTAAATTTCAAAAAGCACATGAAATATTTTTTTAAAATTTAACCAATGGGAGGATTTGGCTGAAAATTTGTAAAATAAGAGACAATGTTGGTGTTAATGACCATGCAAAATATAAGGTCGATCACATTTGTCGAAGTCCATATTCATTTTTCAGCCTATCAGGAGATGTTTATTTAAATTTTAACCAATCAATGGATTTCAAAAAAAATTAGGGTCAGCAAACAGAAAAGGTTGTCTCTACATCTGTGCAAAATTTCAGATTGATCGGTGAAACGGTGCAACTTCCATTGCTCCAGGTAGCAGCCAAAAAATCAAAAAAAAAAAAAAAAAAAAAAAAAAAACAGAGGTCCGTGCCAAAAGAGCCAAAAGGAGACGCTCGCTTCGCTCGCTCAATTAATAACTACATGTAAACCTTACGGCGACAAATTCAGGTCGTCGCTCCCTCCATGTGCTCGTCAATCACCTACCTCTCTACATGCACTAGATCAGCGGTCGCCAACCTTTTGGACCTCGCGGACCACTTATATGACAATTTTATATCTCGGGGACCACTCAGGCGCGTAAAATACGTATGACGGGAAATACGATTGGTGAGGGAGACAATGGGGGGTCTGGGGGGAGGGCCTCCCAGCACCAAGCGGGTCCGGGGCGCTTAGCCCCGGAAATTTTTGGTTTTCAGGAAGTCATTTGGCGCGTTTCTACGCTATTTCAGCCAACTTTTTTTTCCAGAAAAAGCGTTTAAAATAACTCTTATAGGTATTGGAAAAATACTCGGAAACTGATATTATTTTCATTATAGAGCTAGTGAATACGTATAGTTGGTAGGTAGATACTTTGTAAAGGCATTATTACGTATTGAAACATGTCCGAATTCAATACATTTTGTGTTGTGCCATTTTTCTAAATTAAATAAATTGCATGGAAACTTAAAAGTAAACTTCCAATTTTCTCTGCGGACCACCAAAATTTTCTCGCGGACCACCAGTGGTCCGCGGACCACCGGTTGGCGACCGCTGCACTAGATGAACTGGGTTTGCGACGACCTATGGCGAGCACCTCTCTTCGTCACCCTCCGCCTCCATGTGCCCGTCAATCACCACCCTCTGTACATGCACTAGATGAACTGGGTTTGCGACGACCAATGGCGAGCACCTCTGTTCGTCACCCTCCGCCTCCATGTGCTCGTCAATCACCACCCTCTGTACATGCACTAGATGAACTGGGTTTGCGACGACCAATGGCGAGCACCTCTGGGACTGTCTCTCTTCTTCGTGGGATGCGTCATCGGGACCCTCTTACTCGGCATCCTCGCCGACCACATCGGCCGCCTCCACGTCCTCGTGATCGCCAACTTCGTGGCATTCGTCGGCAACGTCACCTCGAGCTACGCCACTGGGTTTGAGGAGTTTGTGGTTTGCCGCTTTGTCGCCGGCATGGCCACAGACAACAACTTCTACATGCTCTACATTATTGGTAAGTTATTATTGGTTTTTTGTCTCAGTAGATCATTTTCTATATATTGTGCTTGTAAAGAACTTTCGGCCAGGCGCCATTTTATCAGTCCACCTTACTTTGCCAAAAGAACCTGCTCTTATCGGGAAAACATCACTCAAACAAAACTCTCAAAACACCACTACAGTGAGAGAATAAGATTCTAACTATGATATTTAAATCAGACACTGTGTGACCTTTGAAATTAATCTCACCCTATGCGGTCCACTAAGTGAAGTAACTGAAACAGTCAGAATCCATATGTAAAGCATACTCCAAAATTTACATACCTGGAAAATTCTCCAGGGACGAAAAATAAAGTTATTGCAAACGAGAAAGTTGGAAGTAATATCTCAAGGTTGCGCTTGAGCCTATAATTGAGCGAGCGAAGCGAGCGACTCTTTTTGACTCTTTTTACACGGAACCCTGTTTTTTTTTTGTTTTTTTTTTTTTTTTGGCTGCTACCTGGAGCAATAGAAGTCACACCGTTTCACCGATCGATCTGAAATTTTGCACATATGTAGATACAACCTTCTCTGTTTGCTGATTAATTTTTTTTTGAAATCCATTCATTGGTTCATTGGTAAAATAAATATCTTCTGATAGGTTGAAAAATGAAAATGGTCTTCGATAAATCTTATCAAACTCATATTTTGCATGGTAATTGAGACCAACATTGTCTATTATTTTCCCATTTTTCAGCCCAATCGGTTAAGAATGTATGAACTTATTGACATTTTTAATAGCTGTCAGAAACTGTTTAACGTTTAATCTAGGTTTAATAACGTTAAAACGTTTATTAATGTTTTCTTTATGTTAACGCATCTTCGGTTCTATGTTTGCGCACGTGTCCGGTGCTCGCTCATCAACGCGTTTCACGGAGCGTTTTCCTATAGTATATTTGTTTATCACTACTATGTCCATCTTTTTACCTAGACAGTTTAAAGTTATGACAGCAATCAACACAGTTGATAAGACCAAGTCATTAGAACACATTAAAAAACCATCTACCTAGTGAATGAAATAGTTTGTCACTGAGCATGTCACCACTGTAGTCACCACACGGTGCTAAGAAATTGATTTCTCACTTCACAAATGGAATCAGCTGAAGATTGGTCTAAAGTAAATCCATGTGGGATGAACAGGGAGATTTTAAATCGTGCCTATTAAAACCTCCTTGGGAATGAACTAATTTTGACATTTATGTCACATATATACTTTGTCTATTAATTGTTTGTTCGCACTGCTCAAGAAAGATCATATTTCATTAAGTTTAACGTCGCACTGCTCTGCAATGAGGCTAATGGCGACGGATGATGAAAGGGAGGTAATGATGGATGAATGAGTAAGGAGGGACGTTAAAAAGGAGACGGTAGTGGCTTATTTGTAGGGAATCTGTAGGCTTAACCTGACTATCCTATGTGTCTGTTGTGTCCTGCAGTGTTGGAATACCTGCGTCCCAGCAAGCGCACTCTCGGGCTGAACCTGACTATCCTATGTGTCTGTTGTGTCCTGCAGTGTTGGAATACCTGCGTCCCAGCAAGCGCACTCTCGGGCTGAACCTGACTATCCTATGTGTCTGTTGTGTCCTGCAGTGTTGGAATACCTGCGTCCCAGCAAGCGCACTCTCGGGCTGAACCTGACTATCCTATGTGTCTGTTGTGTCCTGCAGTGTTGGAATACCTGCGTCCCAGCAAGCGCACTCTCGGGCTGAACCTGACTATCCTATGTGTCTGTTGTGTCCTGCAGTGTTGGAATACCTGCGTCCCAGCAAGCGCACT
Organism: Leuctra nigra; assembly: GCA_934045905.1. NCBI lineage: Eukaryota > Metazoa > Arthropoda > Insecta > Plecoptera > Leuctridae > Leuctra > Leuctra nigra. The sequence continues at coordinate 29,724,872 of OW203766.1, forward strand.
CTCGGGCTGAACCTGACTATCCTATGTGTCTGTTGTGTCCTGCAGTGTTGGAATACCTGCGTCCCAGCAAGCGCACTCTCGGGCTGAACCTGACTATCCTATGTGTCTGTTGTGTCCTGCAGTGTTGGAATACCTGCGTCCCAGCAAGCGCACTCTCGGGCTGAACCTGACTATCCTATGTGTCTGTTGTGTCCTGCAGTGTTGGAATACCTGCGTCCCAGCAAGCGCACTCTCGGGCTGAACCTGACTATCCTATGTGTCTGTTGTGTCCTGCAGTGTTGGAATACCTGCGTCCCAGCAAGCGCACTCTCGGGCTGAACCTGACTATCCTATGTGTCTGCTGTGTCCTGCAGTGTTGGAATACCTGCGTCCCAGCAAGCGCACTCTCGGGCTGAACCTGACTATCCTATGTGTCTGTTGTGTCCTGTAGTGCTGGAATACCTGCGTCCCAGCAAGCGCACTCTCGGGCTGAACCTGACTATCCTATGTGTCTGTTGTGTCCTGCAGTGTTGGAATACCTGCGTCCCAGCAAGCGCACTCTCGGGCTGAACCTGACTATCCTATGTGTCTGTTGTGTCCTGCAGTGTTGGAATACCTGCGTCCCAGCAAGCGCACTCTCGGGCTGAACCTGACTATCCTATGTGTCTGCTGTGTCCTGCAGTGTTGGAATACCTGCGTCCCAGCAAGCGCACTCTCGGGCTGAACCTGACTATCCTATGTGTCTGTTGTGTCCTGCAGTGTTGGAATACCTGCGTCCCAGCAAGCGCACTCTCGGGCTGAACCTGACTATCGGGGTGTTCTACACGGTGGGGTCCACAGCTCTGCCGTGGATCTCGCTGGCTCTGGGGACCTGGCGGCGTCTGCTGTTCATCACCACCTTACCCTTGCTCGCTGTGCCGCTGTTCTACGTGCTGGTGCCAGAGAGCGCGCGCTGGCTGCTCAGCAAGGGCAGGACTGCTGAGGCGATACGCTGCTTTCAGAGGGTGGCGGCGTTCAATGGCAGGAAGCTGGATCCAGATCTAGTAGATCAGTTCAAGGTGGGTTGTGCGAGGAAGACGTTGATACACATACATTATATTTTTATATTCATATTGTAGGTATGTATACTTATTGTTGAGCGAGCGAAGCGAGCGTCACTCTTTGGCTCGTTTGGCACGGACCTCTGTTCTTTTTTTGGCTGCTAATAGCCGATACACAGGTTGCACCGTTTCAGCGATCGATCTGAAATTTTGCACACATGTAAAACCAACCTTCTCTGTTTGCAGACCCTAATTTTTTTGAAATCCATTCATTGGTTAAAATTTAAATAAATATCTCCTGATAGGCTGAAAAAGAAAAACGGTCTTCGATAATTCTGATCAAACTTATATTTTGCATGATCTTTAAGACCAACATTATCTCTTATTTTACAAAATTTCATCCCAAATCATCCGAATCATCCGAATCCGAATTCATCCGAATCAGTTAAGAACGTGTGAACTTATTGACATTTTTTATATCTGTCAGTAATGAAGTATCGAAAGTAATGTTTTCCAGTGCCACTTGAATTGAATCTGACTTGCTATATTTACCAGAGTGCTTAGATGCTATTTTCAAGTTTCGATGAAAAGCATAATATACTTTTTTATCGATTGAGTGATCATATTTCAATTATATATGGATGTATATGTTTTCTTTGCGTTGTGTACGCATTTCCGGTTTGAGAATTTGCACGTACCCGTGCTCGCTCATCAACGCGTTACACTGAGCGATTTCCTAGTTTATGATCTTCATCTTCATTATCTCAATTATTTTTTTATTTTTCATCAGAGATCGGCGGAGGCTGTAGTTGAGACCAGACCTTCGAATCTTCTGGGCCTCTTCAGGACACCGAGACTTTGTAGAAAGACATGCATACTCATCTTCAAATCGTGAGTCGCGACTCTATGTGTTATGATTGCCCGTGCAGTTAGAAGAGGTACGTGCTAGACCGGATTGCCTTTGGTAGACACCTGTATCTAGGCAACACATCTAGCACAGCTGTACTGCGTGCGGTCTAAATGCAGGGTTTACTTTTCACTTGTGGGGCAAAGTGCAACGTCTGGCACAGTGCATCTTACTATCTTTGTCATCAAACCAAACAGAAGTAATTAATCTTATCACATCCCTTCTCATTTTACCTCGAAAGCTCAAATTTAGCTAGGATAAAACTTGTAAACTTGTAAACTTGTAAACTTGTCAAAATTGTACGTGTAGGTATCTTCTCTATGTTCATGCTTGTCTATACTTGTTCTGTAATGTATTTTGTAAAAATGTATGGATTAAGAGGAAGCTTTTTCCTGACAGCCGTTAAAGTACAATGAATTGATTAAATGATTAAATGATTGGTCTTAAAATAGTAGTACGGTTTACTAAAATGTTTTTTGTGATCGTTCAGAATTTTGTTTCTGATGTACCTACATGTTGTCTTTGAATGTGTTTTGGAGTGAATATCAATCTATTGGTTCCCTCATAACGAACGATGATTTTCTCTCTAGAATCGTGTTGACTCTTTGCTACGACGCAATCTCGCGCAACGTGAGTGGTCTGGGTTACAACAGCTTCATCGTGTTCAGCATCACATCTGTGGTCACTCTGCCGGGGTGTGGCATCATTCTGCTCCTCCAGGACCGCATCGGGAGGAAGGCGATGGCGAGCTCCTCTCTGGCGTTCACAGGAGTCTGTATGATAGTTGCTGCCGTGGTGTTGGCGATAGGAGCTGACAAGGGTGAGTAATGTAGTTGCCTTATCATATCATTATATTATATCATCATATCATCGTTATTATCATATCTGCATGTCTGTTCTCTATACACGCTTTGACCTATCTAAACCAAATTTTGCATAGTTACTCTTTAAGAACCTGTGCAAATTGTAGGCTACCTGCAAAGCACCTAAGTATCAGTAATAATTTTAGTCGGGGACCGCTAGTTTGATATATTTTATAATTACTGAATATTTCCGCAATTAGATTGTGCCATGCAACATTTTGAGTGTGTATTGGGTTTCGTGAAATTTGTCATCTCTTTATTCGAATGTTTTTGTTTATCCCAACATGTGCAAATCTTGAAATCACTGTTTCACTAAAATAATCACGTAAGCTCTTCCCCAATGTCTTAGCGCCTGTGACAGTGATCACCCTCTCGTTCCTCGGCCGCCTCGGCATCAACGTGGCCTACACATCCGGTGTCCAGTACGCCGCTGAGCTGATACCCACGGAGGTCAGAGGGCAGGGAGTGTCCATGATACACATGACGGGGTATCTCGTGCTCTTCGCCAGCCCCTACATTCTCATGACAGTGAGTGTCCATATTCGTATCGAAAAACAGATCGAACCTTGACGACCATCTATTTTCAAACGATTTGATTTGCCCCATTTGATACCAAAGTTGCAAAGAATTAATTGCTCTTTCGACGTAGTTGAAAGCTTAAAAAAAGTCCTAGAAGTTTGTAGAATTACAAAACAAAACATGACATGCTGATATTGATATAAACCAATTTGGGACATCGAATTATTTAAAAAGTGATCAACACTGCACAAATTCTCTGCAACTTTGTCGCTTCAACATTTTGTCTATCTTCATCATCAAAGTCACAAACCCTTAACTGTCGGTTTATATCATAATTTAACGAGTCCTCGGAGTTGTAATTTGACATGTCTTCCTCCAGGAGCGGCTCTGGATCGCCACTCCCTACTTGCTGATCGGGTCCATGGCTATCCTGGGCGCCCTGCTCTGCCTCCTGCTGCCTGAGACTCTGGACAAAGTCCTGCCAGTGACTCTGGAGGACGGGGAGTGGTTCGGGGAGGGAGAGGGAGTGTGGGAGTTCGCGTGCTGCAGGAGGAGGAGAAGTAGAAGAAGAGAAAGAAAGAGGGGTGGAGATTTCTACATGACGCTCAGTACTGAGGAACTCGTCCTGGGAGATGAGAAAATATGCGAACAATTCAATTCTAAACAATTATAAGTGAATCCACCGGCTACCGACCAAGTATAGATCCCCCCCCCCCCCCCCCCACACACACAGACAGTAAGTTTCATAATCAAAATGGTCGACAAGCACTGCGCAGAATTTCTATAAGCAATACTGTTGAATAATAACAGAATTTAACAACATTATAATCTATCATGGCCAATAATACATCATAATACTACATTAACTAATCAAACTTAAATATCATAATTAGGTACCTTCTTAAAAGAGAGTACCTTGTTTTAAGTTGGCCCAACTTTTCCCTGACAGTTGACATTGACTGATAAATCGCTTTGGCAACGACATACCTTGTTTCATTGTACTCAATTATTGATATTCAATATTTTTATTTGATATTCCTTGATATTCAATGATTGTACCACTCAAATAAGTATTCGTATTTTTGATTTTTTGATTTTATTTAGCTTACGACGCCAGTTACATAAATACTTTATTTACATTATTTTTAATAAATAATTTATACGAGCTTTATGAAAAATAGATTGATTGTAATGCTTAATTTTAAAGTAGTATCATAAACACGTGTGAGCTTTTTCTTTCGAGTATTATAACAAAATTCCAACACACATTTTTAATAAACTATTTGACTGTGAGCTTTATTAAAAATAGATTGATTGTAATGCTTAAAGTAATATAATAAACACATGTGAGCTTTTTCTATGGAGTATATAATTCTAAAATAATTCAAATACAGATTTTTAATAAACCATTTTTGTGAGCTTTGTTAAAAATATATTGATTGTAAAAAATAGATTGATTGTAATACTTAAAGTAATATAATAAACACGTGTGAGCTTTTTCTTTGGAGTATATAATTCTAAAATAATTCAAATACAGATTTTTAATAAACAATTTTTGTAATATAATAAACACGTGTGAACTTTTTCTTTTGGGTATAATTACCGAGTCAAATGAATATATTCCATAGATTCCTATAGGGTTGCTGATTTTCATAATAACGAGCGTTATTATGAAAATCAGCACATTCGGATGAAACGATGATAAACGAAATTTAATAAGTTGTATCTATCTTTCATCCATACAGATCGATATTTCCATTGCTTTTTTCAAGACTTTGCGATAAGAATTTCTAAGATGTAAGGTAAAATAACCCAACGTGTCTAAATAAAGACAGAGATAGTTTTTATTTATATATTTTATTTCTTGTATTTATTTATATATTGCAGATAATAACATGTACATCAACATTTTCAGCAAGTAGGTATCATTGTTTAATTACCTTCATGTCCACTCCTTCTCCCTAATCAAAGAGTATTTCAAATTTTTATCGAGGTACCTATACCTACTTTATTTTCAATCTGATTGTTTACCCAAAATTGTTACCTATCATAACATCAAATTGATTACTTTTTTTGTAAAACTAAAAATTCCTGTAAAGCAATAGTTAGTTATTTTGATTACATAGGTAGTATAGATTTAGTATATTCCGTGGTATATTCACATAGATTTGGTGAAATTGTTCAATGCAAATGTCTAACGATGATAAGATGGCAACGATTTACATAATTTAACTAGATTTTAAGTATACAGTTGTCAACTTGATGCATAGTATTAGCGTCATGCAATATGTAATACTTTGCAACGGCCTTCACCTTGCCATTGAAGAAATGTTCTTTAGACCGGAAGAAGAAAAGTGTATTAGAAACATGTTGATCTACGAGGACTAATGAGTGTCGATGTTTTCCCAACATTATGACAGTCGGGAAGGAAACTGCATTTCTACGAGCAAAACATCCGTGCTAACGCTTTGAGGCGATCTTTCGAAATGCATGGAGACCGATCTTTCTAGAAAACAAGAGGTAAATGAACAGTAGAAATGGCCACGGTTTTTCTTCCAGATCTATCATAGTGAGCGAAGTATAAACTACATACAAATCACTTTTCCAGTGAAACCAAGAGCCAATCTTGATAGAAATCAGTACGTAAACGAAGTGGATAGTAATGAATCTTTCTAGAAGACATTTACATGATCCGTTACTTCCTTTGAACTGAAATACGAAAAGAAAATACAGAAATTTGAGATAAGTTTCAAATGGAAACGCTCGCGTCGCTCTCATGATCCTGACTAAAATAAAAAACTAAACAATACTAAACTAAATACTAACTAAAGAATAAAACTTACAATAAAAATATTTAACATCTTAGTTGAAGTTATAAACGCAACAACGGAATCCTGGTATTATTACACGCATGTTGATAATTAGTATAACTTCATGATAGATATCGCTCTTTTATTTTCACCGGAAAATTGATTTATTTAATATGTAGCGTTGCAAATTTATGAAATGTTATAATAATTTCACATTAATTTGACACATAACAGGGATTCTCAGCCTTTTTGTCCCATTCCCCAACTCACCATTCTTCAGAATATAACCCCCCGCCCCCCCCCCCCCATCCCTCCCCACCTTCCAATGAAGATGGTCTAAGTTACAGAGGTTCTGGGTTGGAAATCTTTTACTTTTTCTACTGTAGTATGGGGACGGCATTTTGGAGAAAATCAAAATAAATTTGGGCCATTTCAATACGTTTTGGAAAATATTTTTGGCATTTTTCTATTTTTACAATTTAAAAAAAAAAGCTATTAGGTATTTCTCACAGAATTTCGTTAAAAATACGGTACTGCTTTTTTACGGCAGAAATTCCCTCTATTACCCGTTTCAGTTAACCACTGCATTATAAGATAAAATTCATGATACCCCTTCGGTCGAGCAAATAAATCTGCTCTTAATGTAAATTAAAACTGTATTAGTCATAGGTCTTATCACAATCATAGTAAGTTCAATAGGTTAAACATTCAATGAACTCCACGCCGAGCTGTAAAATAATTTGTAATCGTCTCGTAGACAATGTATTCACTTAGTAGACAAGTATTTTTATTATGCAACTTGGCTGACGGAGATGAATCAATGATTGTTAGGATGATGGAGAGATGACGATGATAATGGAGAGATGACCACCCTCTGCCCACCCTCTGCCCACCCAAAAATAATCAAAGATACTTTTATTATTGTATTTGAATTTAAATTTTTCGTTAAAATTTTGAAATAAGTAAATCAAATAGCACAGATTGAAAAAAACTATAATTCACAGCATTCAAGTTGTAGGTTGAATGTATAGATCCAACCTTTATTTTGTTACTTTACAATCCACCCCTATTTGTTGTGATATTCCAATCATATTTTACCCCAAAAGTGTTATTTTCAGCGTGCCAAATTCGTTTCGATTGATTTCAAAATCCGAAAAACGCCCTGCGGGGCATGGCTTTCTTTTAACCTAACACATATATATAATTTGAGTGGAAAAATTATGTGCCCACCCTAAATAATTGTCCGCCGCTCACTGCCCACCCTATCAAAGATTCCTGGCGCCGTTCCTTGACGATGATGAAGATAGAGATAGGGACAGGATGGGTAGTGGGAAGGAGCGGTAGTGCCTACTAGTAGGGAACCTTCCAAGAATTTGCCTATCAACTGAGATCTCGTTTTCAGGAATGTTGTCTCCGAGAATCGAACCCGGGAAATCAAAAGAGCAGTTTTATTTAATAATTTATTTCAATTATTAGATTCAATATATTTATGTATAGTTAACACGAAAATATACTTGCCAGCATTTTTAGGCTATATATAATTGTTGAAATTCTCTCCGGGACAAAACACAGAAGGATATGGTGACAAAGAGAGAGAAATGTAGTTGAAATACAGGAAGAAATCACTAACATCTTCTCAAACCGATCAAAATTCTTAGCGTGACTAATCAAATCCATCATCTTCATATTTATTCATATAAATGTATATGAAAGAGTGTAATGTCACACGTGTTATCGTGTAATAATAGTTCGTATGTTCTGAGTAATGTATGATGTAATCGCCCCTCCCCCCTCCTCAGGAAGTATACTGCTGGACGCTGCTCAAAGTTCACTGCCAGTAGTTGGGGACACTCGGAGCTGACATGGCCGGTAAGACCAAACCATTCTTTAGGATTGCATTCGATGTAACTGACAAGTTTATTTAAAATGGAAATATTATTTTATTTTCAAATATTTGCCGGTTCTAATCTCGTGGCAATCCTTCCTGACTGATTTTTTTTGAGTGATTTACCTCAGTCAAGAGGCAAATTGTGAAGGTCCCTAATAGATTACGACCGCTTCCTTCCCATCTACATCTTTATACTTATTCTTCATTATACCATCTCATTTTCATCACATTCATTCATCCCCCATCTGATTGGTTAAATTGTGAAAATTTTCCGATCAAGTGAAATTTTCCAAGGTATCAAGACCAATATTTATATTTATTTCATAGTTTCAGCCAAAAGACTTACTGACAATATTTTCATCTTATTTTCCAATATTTTAGATCGCTTATGAAAAGCGCGTTTGCACAGAGCGTTTCCCTATAGGTTAGTTAATTTATTCATTTTATCACTGAAGAATAATACTGCAATTTCAGTTCACTTGCTTTTTATGCTCTTTCATGAATGAACAGCTTGATAGCCAGACTAATCAGCAGTGTACAGGTAAATTTATGTATCAGTGATACTATCAAGCATACCTATAATAGCTTATTACCTCGTTATACAGAAATGACTTCATATTTCAACTATAAATTGGCTCTTTTATTACTTCAAACGCAATAGCTGAGAAATTATATTGACATTGAAAACATAGTTGAAGTTAACTGGAAGTTAAAAATTATTGTATTATTTTGATTATATATTAATAACACTCAATATTGATACTCAAGCATGGTTATCTTCACCATATGATAAATGTATTCATTTTGCCTGCGTCAATGAATGTTTTACTATATCTCAAAACAATCCGAAACTTAGTTCCAGTTTTTCAATACTCTGCTAAAACCAGTAATTAAGTTAACACAGTCATTCTAGGAAAGTCATGGTTGTTGCCATGACAATACAGTCCCCTAATCAACAATTTAAAAGTTAACAGAGTATTGAAAGACTGGGCCTTAGAGATGTTTTAACTTAGAAAACACAGTGATATCTTAAACTCAAAGGTACATTAAAAATTTAATATTGATCAGAACTGATACTACACGTCTGATCTCTAGATCAATACGCGATCTAGACACCAAAAGGGTCGAGTGGAGTTATATATTTTTAGAAGACGAGACATTTTCATAATTTTTATTTCATAAGGCCCGGTATTACCAAAGTTAAATGTGCTGGATTAACTAACTTTTGGATTAAATTCAACTGTTTCAATCATTTTCAGGTATCTGATTGGCTGTGCCGCCAATTTAGTCCAATATTTAGTTAATCCGGCTCAGATTAACTTTGGTAATACCGGTCCTAAGTACTTGCCAAAATTACCAAGTAAACCTATTCCGTTGATAGTCAGTTGATTTGACTATTAACTCAGGATCTTCGAAAAATATCTTTCGTCTACAAGTTTTTCAGTTTGAAGGTTAATCTTCCGAATTACTGTGTTGCCAAATAGTTCATAGTTTGTATCAAATTATGAAGTATTGAATTGAAGTATTGAAGATGCATACTATGAAAAACCTAGTGGTCTAAAGAAAGTCATTTTTTAATTTGAAAAAAATCACAATTTGTGTTTGGGCACTTATGGATAAAGAAGAGATAATGGAAGATTTTGCGGGAAGACACGGAAACTTCGTTCTAGATCAGCAACTCTGATCAGACAGCATGCCGAATTCCAGAATCAACTGAATAGGCATCTTGTGATGCAATAATTACAACAAATAGCAAGAAATCAGACGAGCGATTAAAAAGAGCACATTTAGCCTAGTACACACACACGACGCATTGAATAAGTGCATTGGGGTGGATGCGTAACGTTAACGCTTTCAAGGGCACATCCGTTTAGAGATGCGTTCTAAAATTCAAGGTCACATCCAACTTTTCACTGCACCTTGGAGTGTCAATCTAGTAAGATTTCCCTGTTTTCAAAAACAAAATGTTCCGATGCACTTTTCAGTTATCACGTTCCCTACAAATGCAATCTTGAAGAGAAAACAGGGGTAAGAACAAATTCGCAACAATGAAGGTTGAATATGAAAACAACGTGATTGTTGGGTGACAGAGAGGCGATTTGCTGTCAAAGAGCTCACACGATCAGTAGAGAATTCAGGTGAAGCGCGATCAAGTTGCAATTACTATTGTTCATATTAATAATTCTACTTCATTACAGTAATATGCAGTATTTAAACGCCTCTTTAGGACTAAGTACAATTTGATTAGAGTTATTTTCAATTCAATAAGCAAGTGCCCGAGAGAGCGTCTCCATTTGACTCTGTTTCTGACTTTTTGGATCATGGTTGTTGTTGTGACTGATACAGGCATCCTATATTCTATAACGAAAACGAATCATTTCGGTCTGAAATCATATTACGCCCATAAGGATAACATTGATCTGAAATGATTTCGATTTTGTTTACCTTGACACACAGTGTCTCTGATCGAGCTAAAGTTTTGCATAAATGTAATGATCACTTTCTTTGCTGTATTTTTTCTGAACAAAATCCTCCCGAAATAAAACTTTACATTTTCATCACCATGTTGATGAAATCACATAGGTACAACCGGTACAACTCTATACGTGTCTATTTCTGTCACTAGACATCTTCATCTTGTAGCCGTTACTCGCTCAACAAAGAATGTTAACAAGTCGAAATTAATAAGTCACTACAAATTCAAATTCAAATCACTACAATAAGGATTTCGAGAGATTTCGATTTTTTTTTAAATGAACCTATCTACGGATTCCAACAAAATTAGGGTTTGCAAACCCCAGAGGTGGTCCTTATAATTTAGGCAAATTTCAGCTCGATCGGATGAACAGTGCGACTAGTATATAAGCAGGACAGAAAGAAAACTTACAAAAAGCAGAGTTCCGTGCCAAAAGAGCGAAAAGGAGACGTTCACTACGCTCGCTCAATAATATATTGTTTACGAAGTAGTTCATTTACCTGACAACACCTGAAATTCTAAGCCAATGATTCATATCCCACAGCATCCGGTGACAAGTAGCAAAACGCTCAGTGTAACGCGTTGATGAGCGAGCACAGATACGTGCAATACGAAACGACACAATACGATTTTCTTTGCAATTTCCCATTTCGTGTGTCGTGTCTTATGGTAGCTACTTTTTCTAAAAATCTCATTGGACAAACTCTTTCTAACTCTTAAAATTGAAACAAGTCTGTATTACCTACTTGACCGATTGGGTTCAAAATGGGTAAAATATGAGATACTGTTGGTCTTGATCACCATGCTAAATTTGAACTTAATCGGATAATTTTGATTTTCGACCAATCAGAAGGATTTTTTAAAATTGTAACCAATAGGATGATTTGGCTGAAACTTTGTAAAATTTGATAAAATGTTGACTTGAAAAATGACAAATGGACTTCTTTGCTAGACTCCAGCAAGGAAATGACCGTGGACACCATGCTCGCCCACGCCGGCGACTTCAGCCGCTACCAGATCCTCCTCATGGTCCTCTTCGCCGCCCTCAACATCCTCTCGTCGTTCCATTACTTCGGCACCCTCTTCGTCGGCGACGTCCCCGATCACTGGTGTCGCCTCCCAGACCTGAACCTCTCACTCGCTGACGACGTCGTCAGAGAGCAGTGGACGCCGAGGGACGCCGAACAGCGACGCTGTTATCGGTACGACGTGAACATGACGGGCATGACGACGCCGTCGGGACGAGAGACGTGGGGGTTGAGGAGGTGTGACGAGGGGTGGGAGTATGACCGGGTGTGGGGGTATGACAGCATCGTCTCGGAGGTAAGAAACTCTTCTCAACTCTTATTGGTAATTGATTTTGTTTTGTTAGAAGATTACTAGATGTTTGATAATCTATCAGTTTAATTTCGTCTTCGTATTGTTCATTTTGGAGGGTAAAGAGAGGATTGAGGACTCGTAATTATGGTGTAAAAATGATGTTACTTACTACTTGATTTTATACTTAATTTTCTTTTTGGTAAATTATGTAATTTTTAAAGAAAAATATGTTCTTTATTGATTTTTAAATAAAAAATAAATAAAATAAAATAAATAAATGTATTTCAACTAGATTTCTTTAAACTTTTACAAATCTCGTGATTATTATTTTGTTGATTTTTCATCTCGTTTTTTATTTTACTTTACACATTTCTTTAAGAATGGTATACACTGTATTATTATAATTCGTCACACTCGATGTAAAGTTACCCAAGTTGAACAACTTTTTACATTAAAAAGTCATTTGCGAGCAAAAAATATTCCACTATTTCTTGCTAATGCGCAATATGTTTTGTATAATTATTTGTCATTTAACACAGCGATTTTTATTTTAAGTTTAAATGATCAAAAGGAAATTTGGATAGTAATTTTTGTGTAAAACTGTGATGTCTCCACTTTGAATTTCAACTAAATGATCTCACATAATAACTCCTAGTTGACGTCGTATTCTCTATGATGAAAACGAAATCTTCTAACATCAATACCTACTCAATATTCAATACTAATTGCTGACAATGGCAATCTAATATCCACGTTCAGTCAACAACGCATCATTCAAGATGGCTAATCCTCTCATTACGTCACAATCTGTCTATACGCTTGGAGAAACCACATAAACGATCAAAGACATCTGTAGAATTCATTGTCATCAGCATTCACTTAGACAATTAACATCGCAATCGTAATCTTACAAGTAATTGGTTCAATAGTTGTCTTCCCTGTCGTTAGATGTCTCTTACATCAAACGAGATTTCAAATGTGTTCTAAAATTAGACTCAAAGTGACTTTACTTGGTACATCCATGCAACTATGAAGGCCGGTAGTATTGGAGCTAATATACATAAACGACATAAATATGTTAGCTTTGAAAATGAGTTTTCAAATGAAAATGAATATGAGTTTGTATACCACGATAGAAGAGGAATGGAATTTATAGGTACACTCGACAATTCATAAAACGGTATTTGAACGAAACGGATTGGCTGCTGGTCAGGTTCATTGATAATCTATCCTTGTTATTATCAATGAAATCAGAGCTCACCTGCTAGAGGTAGATGACAAGTAAGTACAGACTTTATCAGATGATGCCATCACATTTTTTTCAGACAATCAATTTCTTTCAATACCGTTTTATGAATTGTCGAGTGTACATAAAAAAATGAGAGCCAGTCTAGCTAGGAATGTTTGGTAAAGGCCCCCCTAAAAATGCCGTGAGTTTTAAGTCATTTTCATTTGTACAATTTCGTGAGAAAAATTTAGCGCTGCGAATATTTTTTTAAATTTCATCAAAAAACTCAAAAAACACCAAAAAAGGAAAATTCACAACGGCAAACAATTTGAGTTTCATCTCTCTAGACACATTTAAAATAATGTTAATACATATTTGAAGAAATACATGAAAAAAACAGATTTCAGTCTCCTCATGGGAAATGTTGTAATTGTCTTTTGTCGGAGTCAAACTCTTGAGGAAAATATAACGATAATATTTATCGCATTATTCATTTAATGAAGTAATTCTAATCTCCATCACTGCAATTGTGAATGCAGTTCTGTGAAGTAATTAATTACACGAGGCATAATTAATATTATCTACAAAACAAACACGCAATTGTTCAAGGTACAATTATTTGAATGTGATATGAGTATTTAAATGCATAAGTTCCACCAAAGTTCCACCCATAGTGATTCATATGTTCCACCTATCTTGTAATGGAAATACTATCAATATATAATTAGAACTTGACTCCTGCGGAAATAATGTAGGCTATTTTTTCTAACTAGCAAAACGCTCAGTGTAACGCGTTGATGAGCGAGCACAGAACATGCAACATCTCCAGTCACGATACACGACACGGCACAAGACGAATTTTTTTGCAACTTTCCAATCTCCATCCATATACATACTCTGGATGAATAACAGATCCACTGTGTCGTGACTTAACTAGGTACATACTTTTTCCAGAAATCTCTTTTGACAACCCATACTAAACTCTTAAAATGGCAATTAATACTTGACTAATTGGGCTTACAATGTGTAAAATTTTAGGTAATGTTTGTCTTGATCACCATGCAAAATTTTAACTAAATCTGGACAGTTTGATTGTTGACTAATCAGAAGATATTATTTAAATTTCAACCAATTGGAGGATTTGGTATTCGTACTGCCTCCGATTTGATATGCGCTAGCTCAAAAATGCTTTCATTTTACTGTAAATTGTGAACTGCTTGGCCTTGGAGTAGAAGCTTAAAGAAGGCAGGGATGAAAATAAAGCATACACTTTTCAAATATTTCAAAATGATCGAAGAAAATGTCCTAAAATGACAAAAACTTTTAAAAATAACGTCAGATTATACTGAAAATTGTCAAAAATACCTAAAATGTTGGTACCAATGGCCATGCGAAGTTTAAAGTTGATCTGTCAATCGGTTCTAGTTTTAATTTAAAAAATCACAGGAAAGATGGTTTTAAATTTTAACCAATGGGAGGATTTGGCTGAAACTTTTTCAGATTGGGGACAATGTTGGTCGTATGACTTGTCAAAATTTCAAATTGATCGGAACAACCAATCAAAAGAGATTTAAAAAAAAAGAATTGAACCAATCACAGGATCCCGTTCAAAAACGATCCCTGGGACCGCATAGATTACGTTAGTATGTGTGAAAAATTTCAGATCGATTGGTTGAGCGGTTTGACCTGGGCAGTGACCACAAAAAAAACACAAAAAACACACAGAGAAAGTGCCATCATAAGAGTATCGTGGTAACGCTCGCTACGCTCGCTCAATGATGATTATCTAGACGAATGTGTCGTATGCATTGTTGTCTCTGTATTGGCCTGCATTCTACACTCTCCTCTCTTGTAAGCGAATGATACACTAGTACTGAGACAACCTGGTTAGTAACATGGGCCCTGTTTCCGGCCACTTCCGGTTCGTCTGAGCTACATTCCAACGAGAACAACAATGGCCGTGAGTGTTCCGGTTTCTTACGTGCCGTGCTGTTGCCAGGCGCCGAGCGGAAACATAACCTAACAATGTTCTGACAGCGAAGAGAAGTTGACTCTAGGAAACACGACAAACCAACAACAGCAGATTCTGCATCCAACTTAGTGCATGCATTCAAATGTAACGTTTCTTAATATTAACACACAATACATTGCATTTACATCGTATTTAAAGTTAAAACAATAATATTGATTAACTCAACCCTTAAAATATTCCATATTTTAAAACAGCCGCTCGAAAGTCCAATCTGTTCGCAATGGTATGCCGATCGTAAAGTCAATTCTTTGTCCCTCGGATGTCTCGATTATCACTGCCTTCTGTATGAGACAGGGACATGTGCAGTGGGATGGCATCAATGAGGTTCTTCTATAGTATAACTTCCTTGGATGGCGTATTCAGGTTGATGTAAGCACGCATCTGTAAAAATACAGTGTTAAAATTATTTTAATAATTATGTTCAAAATCGCCGTCGATTTTCTTTGTATCAAGTGTAGTTTGTAAGAAAAATAACGAAATGTATACTTATGGCAATCACCTCTGTTCGCACCCTCCGCCTCCATGTGCTCGTCAATCACCACCCTCTGTACACGCACCAGATGAACTGGGTTTGTGAAGACCAATGGCGAGTACCTTTGTCGTCACCCTCCGCCTCCATGTGCTCGTCAATCACCACTCTCTGTACACGCACCAGATGAACTGGGTTTGCGACGACCAATGGCGAGCGCCTCTGTTCGTCACCCTCCGCCTCCATGTGCTCGTCAATCACCACCCTCTGTACATGCACTAGATGAACTGGGTCTGTGAAGACCAATGGCGAGCACCTCTGTTCGTCACCCTCCGCCTCCATGTGCCCGTCAATCACCACCCTCTGTACATGCACCAGATGAACTGGGTTTGCGACGACCTATGGCGAGCACCTCTGGGTCTGTCTCTCTTCTTCGTGGGATGCGTCATCGGGACCCTCTTACTCGGCATCCTCGCCGACCGCATCGGCCGCCTCCACGTCCTCGTGATCGCCAACCTCGTGGCTTTCGTCGGCAACGTCACCACGAGCTACGCCACTGGGTTCAAGGATTATGTTATTTGTCGCTTTGTCGCCGGCATGGCGACTGACAACAACTTCGTCATGCTCTACATTATTGGTAAGTGTCCGATGACAGTAACATTGAGTTCGTCCACAGATGCATTTCCTGCGATATAAAAATAACAGTGAGAAAATGACGCTAATTTGCGAAATGAACGGAGCACGTTGGCTCAGGCAGTAACTTTCCGTCTTGCACTCTAGATAAGTCTGTCCGAGTCTGTCCTTCCTGACTGAGGGTTTCCAGGTTTCCCTCAGTCGAGAGGCGAATGTTGGGAAGGTTCCCTACTATTAGGCCACGACCGTCTCCTTCCCACCCATTCTTCACCCTAATAAGTAATAATTATTGATCCGTCGTCATCAGCCTAGTTGCAGGACCTGAACAATGCGACGTTGAACACCTCTCAGATAAAATCAAATCCCGTGATTGATAAATTAAATAGCATAAAGTGCATGTCTACACAAAGAGATAGGTACCTAGACTTAGTGTTTTTTTGTACCTCTTGGACATTTATATTGTTATAATGTTTCATGCAAAATTATGCGTAAAAGTGTTTTCCTCCCTGGAAATGTTCCATGCAATACGAGAAGCAACTCATCACGGGAATTCGTTTATTTTTCTGTTGTGCGAAGTTTCCTGAAATGTCGATTTCTTGTTGAAAAGGGAAAGTTCAAAGGAATCCGGATGATAACACTTATCTTTGATTTAATTAAGCTACTTTGTCACCTTTCGTATCTACGACGTTAAAACTGAGATAGCCTAGTATGTGAGTAGGATATTGTGCGGAAAACCTTGTGTGATGATAGCGTAAAACAAAGCTGAATGAATGAAAAACAATTATGAATGAAAAATGTTTATCGTATTCGTTATTATTCATGTGTGCTTCATTTACTTTCCATTGTTGTTCGCACTGAACAAGTTAGAAAGGAAGAGCTCGTTGTACCTACTGATTGGTAGGCATTTCTCAGACAAGAATCATATCTGTATTGAAACGTCACACACGTATTTTTGTTGGATTTTTTTAGAAATTATTTCAATTAAATAATTCGAAATTCCAGCCTTCTAGTGCAATATTTGTATAATTTTTGAAATTTTGTGGTACTCATAAAATCTTAAACCTCTTATCGCGACTACCAGTCGTAGTTAGGACACAAACTGTAGTATAAACAGACCGTTTTTGCGTTTTGCGTTTTCCGTTTCTTTTCTTATTAACCAATCACAAATCTGCCGTGATCGGTTTCTGGACTTGTGATTGGTAAGAAAAAAAAAGTTAAACGTAAACTGAAAAACAGTCTATGTGGATCCAGCTTACGTTGCCTAAAATATAGATATTTGTATTAGAGGGGTGATTTGAAGACTGGTTTCATCACTGGTATTTATCATAACATAATGAGACGGCTGTACCCTTAACTAATAAAACTATGTATGATTTTATATTTTTGATAAAAACGACATAAGTATACATAATGTTTGAAGGGTACAACCATAAAGTGACGTTAGACAACTAACGTCACGATAATCTGAACTTGATAATACAGCGACGTCATAGTATTAAACAAACATCCTGATTGTTCAAGACACGAAGCTCAACAATCTAAATCATTGTCAACGTCAAGTACATAATATCCGTGACATATTTTGATAATCAAAGGTCATAATGTAACTTTGATAGATTACTTTTAAACACCCATGAGTGCAATGTTAATCTCACCTTCACACCAATGAAGTGCAGATATCTAATACAGCATGACTAATGAGAAAGTGCTAAGTATCCAAATAAATCACTGCAATCACTAAAGGAATAATGTTTTACATGCACGCACTTGGAAAGAGAACCGTCACTTTACCCCAATTTGAATAATTGTCTATGAGCAGAATCGAAATTCCTTACATTACGCATCACATCATGAAAACGGCAATTACGATCTAGATCATTCTTCAAGAAATGTGTTGCCCATAAACATGAGTTCTCTAGATTCTGGCCTTCAAATGACCTATCAATCACAAGAATGAGATCAGTAGTAATTTCACTCCTACAATAAAAAGACATGAAAGCCAAAGCACTGTCGCCCACTTCTCAATAATCCTGCATATGGCGGAAGATTATCTTCCAATAAAGATAGAACGAAACTCTGGATCAACTAGAGGATGTATTTGGGAATTGGAGCATTCAATGAGGGGACTATTTGTCTGTTGTGTCCTGCAGTGTTGGAATACCTGCGTCCCAGCAAGCGCACTCTCGGGCTGAACCTGACTATCCTATGTGTCTGTTGTGTCCTGCAGTGTTGGAATACCTGCGTCCCAGCAAGCGCACTCTCGGGCTGAACCTGACTATCCTATGTGTCTGTTGTGTCCTGCAGTGTTGGAATACCTCCGTCCCAGCAAGCGCACTCTCGGGCTGAACCTGACTATCCTATGTGTCTGTTGTGTCCTGCAGTGTTGGAATACCTGCGTCCCAGCAAGCGCACTCTCGTGCTGAACCTGACTATCCTATGTGTCTGTTGGGTCCTGCAGTGTTGGAATACCTGCGTCCCAGCAAGCGCACTCTCGGGCTGAACCTGACTATCCTATGTGTCTGTTGTGTCCTGCAGTGTTGGAATACCTGCGTCCCAGCAAGCGCACTCTCGGGCTGAACCTGACTATCCTATGTGTCTGTTGTGTCCTGCAGTGTTGGAATACCTGCGTCCCAGCAAGCGCACTCTCGGGCTGAACCTGACTATCCTATGTGTCTGTTGTGTCCTGCAGTGTTGGAATACCTGCGTCCCAGCAAGCGCACTCTCGGGCTGAACCTGACTATCGGGGTGTTCTACACGGTGGGGTCCACAGCTCTGCCGTGGATCTCGCTGGCTCTGGGGACCTGGCGGCGTCTGCTGTTCATCACCACCCTACCCTTGCTCGCTGTGCCGCTGTTCTACGTGCTGGTGCCAGAGAGCGCGCGCTGGCTGCTCAGCAAGGGCAGGACTGCTGAGGCGATACGCTGCTTTCAGAGGGTGGCGGCGTTCAATGGCAGGAAGCTGGATCCAGATCTAGTAGATCAGTTCAAGGTGGGTTCTGCGAGGAAGTCACTACTTTGCATCCTCTTTTTGTTCTTGGAGTGATTTGTGCATGACAACTTTTTTATGTCCCTCCATCATTAAGATTTAACTTTGTTTTCATCAGAGATCAGCGGAGGCTGTAGTTGAGACCAAACCCCCGAATCTTCTGGGCCTCTTCAGGACACCGAGACTGCGGCGAAAGACCTGCATACTCATCTTCAAATCGTGATTATATCTTACAATCTTACCAGAAAAATCTACAAGAATTTATATTGACATTCGCAAAGGAATAGACAATACAGAACCTTCTGATTGATGATTTGTAATAATGTTCTCTATCTCTCTCTAGAATCGTGTTGACCCTTTGCTACGACGCCATCTCGCGCAACGTGAGTGGTCTGGGTTACAACAGCTTCATCGTGTTCAGCATCACATCTGTGGTCACTCTGCCGGCGTGTGGCATCATTCTGCTCCTCCAGGACCGCATCGGGAGGAAGGCGATGGCGAGCTCCTCTCTGGCGTTCACAGGAGTCTGCATGATAGTTGCTGCCGTGGTGCTGGCGACAGAGGGTGACACAGGTAAGAAGTAGCAGAGGGTGACATGTTGGGAGTCATGGTAGTTGATCTGGTCTTTGCTGCGCCCTACTGGAAACTGACCTAGGTACTGGAAGCTTCCTACAGTTTATAAAGGTGCGCATTTAGTCTCGTTGAGGTTCGTGATTTTTTTCTGACTTTTTAGTTTTTATGTTTTTAGCTTTAAGAAGATTACGTAAGTTCTGAAGAACAATTTCCAATGTTGCAGCGCCTGAGACAGTGATCACCCTCTCGTTCCTCGGCCGCCTCGGCATCAACGTGGCCTACAACTCCGGTGTCCAGTACGCCGCTGAGCTGATACCCACGGAGGTCAGAGGGCAGGGAGTGTCCATGATACACATGACGGGGTATCTCGTACTCTTCACCAGCCCCTACATTCTCATGACAGTGAGTGCAACTTACATTCATTCTACGAAGCTTCTGATACATTCAAGCATAGCTCGTTTACAGAAGCGTTTGAAATTTCAATATTTTAAAAATTCCAAAACAAATATATTATTTTAAATTCAGACATTCTACTTTGTCATAGATTTCGGTTATTCTCTCACAACTCAGAGATGTTTTCGTTCCACAACCATGAGAAACAAGGGGAATTGAATCAATACAAAAGGCTCCATTTTCCTGGGGAAAAAATACCTATGAATTTTTACAAGTTATAGATAAGTTTTAAACTAATTGCTGGAGCTTTTTTCCTTCTTAAAAACTCAATTTTAAGTTTCACGAATGTGCTCAGAAACTTGATCGATTAACTACACAACTTCTTGTTTAAATTCATTCATGCTCGTTGAAAACATTCCGAAACAAAATGCTACATAGGTATACTCTTAGTTTTTAATTATTCTCATTCAGCTCGAAGATTTCAACATTTTTTAGTGTACAACATCAAAAGGTTCAACCATTCCACTATTCAACGTGTGTGTTCCTTCAGGAGCATCTCTGGATCGCCACTCCCGACTTGCTGCTTGGGTCCATGGCTATCCTGGGCGCCCTGCTCTGCCTCCTGCTGCCTGAGACTCTGGACAGAGCGCTGCCTGTGACTCTGGAGGACGGGGAGTTGTTCGGGGAGGGTGAGGGAGTGTGGGAGTTCGCGTGCTGCAAGAGGAGAAGCAAGGGAGTGTTCAAGATGACGGTCAGCACAGAAGGACTTGTCAAGGGAGATGAGAAGTGCTATTCTTGATCTTGTGCTATAGAAGATTACTAACCCACCGGCTACTAATGTATTGAAAGAATTTAGGACACACCAAGGCACCCTAATTATTTGGTGTTTTTGGAGTGTCAATTAAGTCACCCTAAGTAAGAGCGTGTTTTTTAAGCTCAGAGGACCACAGTATTATAACTACACAGGTACCTACAACTCAATCGTAATAATTGACTTAAACAAGAAATGAATTACTGAATTCAGGAACTCAATGGAGTAGGTATTGATAGTTGGAAAATCCGCTATGTAGGTATTATAGTATTGTTTTTAATATTATTATTGTCTGTTCCTTTTTATATAATATATTCCATCTACCTGTACCTATAAAATAAATAGAGCATAATCATACTACTTCATGTCCAGTGCATATCCTACTTCTGTACCACACTGGGTTACTACTTGCAAATGAATTGTGACTTCAAAATTTTTCTTATATTAGAAAATTTAATTACAATTATAATTTTAAAATAAAAAAAAACACAGAAAGGATTGAATGTTGTGAATAGCATCAACTTTGAACGAACCAAAACCATTCTATCACTTGACTAGTTCGAGTTGATGTTGACAAGGAAGAAGTAGAATGTATGTAGCTCTGGCAACAACAATCGTTGAAGGACGATCTACAAGTAGTATGTAGGTAGCTCTGGCAACAACAATCGTTGAAGGAAGATCTGCAAGTAGTATGTAGGTAGCTCTGGCAACAACAATCGTTGAAGGACGATCTACAAGTAGTATGTAGGTAGCTCTGGCAAAAACAATCGTTGAAGGAAGATCTGCAAGTAGAATGTAGGTAGCTCTGGCAACAACAATCGTTGAAGGACGATCTACAAGTAGTATGTAGGTAGCTCTGGCAACAACAATCGGTGAAGGAAGATCTGCAAGTAGTATGTAGGTAACTCTGGCAACAACAATCGTTGAAGGACGATCTACAAGTAGTATGTAGGTAGCTCTGGCAACAACAATCGTTGAAGGACGATCTGCAAGTAGAATGTAGGTAGCTCTGGCAACAACAATCGTTGAAGGACGATCTACAAGTAGTATGTAGGTAGCTCTGGCAAAAACAATCGTTGAAGGAAGATCTGCAAGTAGAATGTAGGTAGCTCTGGCAACAACAATCGTTGAAGGACGATCTACAAGTAGTATGTAGGTAGCTCTGGCAACAACAATCGTTGAAGGAAGATCTGCAAGTAGTATGTAGGCAACTCTGGCAACAACAATCATTGAAGGAAGATCTGCAAGTAGTATGTAGGTAACTCTGGCTTATTTACTACCTCTAGCACTCTCCAGGATGTGAAAGAAGCATGTAGAAAATCACAGCGCAATTATTGCTCTTCCAGAAAACATTTTTTCAAGAAACAGACAGCATTAGCATTTGTTAAAGTCAGCCATCCATCACACTCTATATTATATAATGTGTTGACACTAACTGAACTACCTAAGTGAATCCTTTCAGTTGGGCCAATTTGTCAATAAATAATATTTCATTCATTCTCAACTAGTTACAGATATAGGTAGAGGGATATACAGTCTGGCCTTGAAAAGATGAACACAATATTGTAAATTTATCTGCATATTTATTTTGAGTCACAGAACAAAACAGATACAAAATCAAGTCAGTAAGAATGTGCCTGATCTACAGCGAGACCAGCCTAGGAATAAGCTGCATTGATAATAGTCTACAGTTACTGATAGGGATGCTGTACAAACAATCATGTAGGTAGTCAATACCTTACGACGACTTAGCTACATACACAGTACATAACCAAGTTTTCTTAAACTGTAGAACATCCAACAAGCTTTTCACAGCAAAATTAGTGAAAAAAAATATTACTAATTCCTCAACAGAGCAGTATTGATAAACAATTAGGTAAGTATGTAATTAAGAAAGTAGGTACATCTCGTACCGTTGTTTTTTTTTATTGACACAAGACGATTGCAAACTGTTGGTCCCTGTCACTTTTCAACACTACGAAGTAATAAGAGCAATGTTGATTTCTTTGACCATCTTCACCCTATGGAGCATCTTCATGAGAGGGTCTTTGCCTAGAGCCATAGTTGAGTACCAAACAGGACTGTCGGGAACGCAAGATCTCTCCGGAAGCAAGTAGAATACATCGTTACGAGTCTTCACGCTCTCAGGGCTGCAAGGGAAGAAATGGCTTATTAGCATTTCATTTAGATACTTTAATAAGACTGTGCCAAATTTTAGATTAGTACATATTAATTTGAAATTAAACGGTTTTCAAGAATTTTTAGAATAATGCAATCAAGGCACAAGTCAGAAAATCAAATCAGACAATTTTGGAAGAATGACGAAACATCAATGATTAATTATGTATTCTCATATTTAGGGAAATATAACAAATGGATTTCAATCTAGCTTTTCTCGAAATTTTGAGACCTGCAGAACTCTACTTTACTTTTTGTTCTGTTTTGGCGTCGTTACAGGATGTGCAGTCCTACTGTCCTTCCTCACTCAACAACTCTACTCCTTTGACGATGCGCCATTATAGTTGGTAGAGGATTCCTAACTATCGGGATTTCAAGCGAGTGAGAAGTTAGATCCCTGCTGATAGTATCCCATCCCAAGGACGGTGTAACGCTCGCCGAGAGACTGATAACAGGTGGAGGGGTGTACACTAACACTAACATTACACTAACTCCCAACCTCCTCAGTCTCTCTGGCCCAACGGCAGCAACTGGCAAGCCAGAGTTAAATGGTCACCCATCCAACAGCTGACTGCGCTCAATGTTGCTTCACCTCGGTGATCTGACGAGAACCGAGGTATCCAATACACCAGCCATGGGCGTTGGGTTGCTTCAAATATTTGCATTGTAAAATACTATTTTTTAGGTAATTTTATTATGAAATCTTGACATAAAGTCTGAAGAGATCTTGGACTTACCACTTTGAGAGGTAGAATTCATACAATTTCACAGGACACCGTAGAGGATTTTCCTCATTTTCCTGCTGCTCATAGACTTTCTTCTTCCTTGAGTTGGCTTCTACAACAAACCAATCAACAAAGATTAGAACTAAGTCTAACCATGAGCAATAGTGTGAAGTCAAGTCACACATTCAGCAATCACCATTTTAGCCTTATATTATCTAGTTCAAAAACATTCAAAAACATATTGAAAATTGGGGTACCGAATACCTATACAGGCTATACACATTTTTAAAAAATACATCAAGTACCTACTGTCTACAAAATATTATGTACTATAATCTTCATCACTAGAGAAGTATGAATCAGCTTGCTCAATTATCTCTTAGTCTACTCACCAAGTGACGCTTGAGGGGGATAGAATCTGAGCAGGACGTTCCTGCTGCCGGGCACTTTGGTCGCTCCCGGCTGGTTGGGATTACGTTTCCAATGTTTCATGATGTGGGAGAAGGACAACTGCATGTGTTCCTCCACAGTCTGAAACCAGTCACACAGATCATTCAATACTTTAATAAGTACTAGAGAGTAAACATTACCTTTTAGAGCTGCAAGAATCAACTTTATCAGAGATATACACATTATAAGCAAACCATGACCATCCATACTCATAGGTATTTCCAAGAGAGCTTCTTGAAAGATGAGACAGAAAGAAAAACACTCAAACTTTAGGCTTGGTCCACCCTACAATCAAGCAGGGCATCTTAGAGTAACTGCAATGGACCGCTTTCCTTTGTAACACAAAAAGTTTGAACGAGATTAAGAAAAGCAAACATGAAAGAACTCTGCAGTGAAGGAATTACCACCTTGCGTTTTTATTAATTTTAAATAGATAAATATAATATTCATAAAATGAATTACAGTTGACTTGGCCAGGTAGGAAGAGAGACAACGTACCGTCAGGTTAAAGTGCTTTGTGTTGAAGAACATAAGCGTGCTGAGCAGAACGTGAGGCGAGTGCGCTCCCAGCTGCTTGCTCTCCCACAAGTGTTCTTCTTCCACGCGCGTCACGATGAACTCTGTGGGACAAAGACAGAGCTACACGGCCGCGTCAACGGAGCCAGCGACAACGACAGAAGACACCGTCACTTACTTGCATCGTTGTAGATCACGGAGAACCGCTTGGCCACTTCGTCCAAACATTCCGTGAACTTTTCATAATAAGCGTCTGTGAAAATATTGTCTATTCGGTTGTTTTCAAACAAATATTGCTGAATGCCTGAAATCAGAAAGAAAAACTCATCTAAGAATATGATCGATAGAATTAGTAATTAATTACTAATTTTATTATTGACTGAACCATCATGTACAAACTTCTACACCACTAACGAGTGCTACAGTTACAAATAAATGAGTAGCATCAGCGCGAGCGTACCTAAGACGAGGTAGTATATGGTGTCGGGAGCGTACTCCGTCCCGTTTGGCTTGCGGACCTCCTTGACGAAGAGACAGAGCGAGTAGTTGAGCTCGTCGGAGGTGAGCTGCAGGATCTCGGGCTTGAAGAGCTTCAGCTTGCGGTTGTTGCTCGCCTTCTCCAGCTCCGCGTTCTTCTCCTTCACCCACTGCCGCCACGCGCTCACGCCCAGCGTGTACTTCAAGCACATGTTCGCGTCCGGCTTCTCCACCTGCAGACGTTAAGGTCACCGTTACCCAAAGTGGTTCAGACAAATCAATACGATGGTTTTGAAGAGAATTCTGCAGAGCGGTGAAGGCTGAGAAAGAGGTGAAGGAATTTGATAAGAGATGTCAAGAAAAGAAATGACTGGTGGAAGGAGTAAAAGCTAGAGGAAGAAGAGGATAATGTCAGGACCGGACTGCTGGTAACATGTTAAACCAGGCCCTAGAAGACTGGTGGGGGAACCTTTCTTCTTGTAATGACTGTTGCTTTTACTAATTATGTTGGTAAAAGTGTAATACTTTATAAGTGTTCATTGTTGTCTAAAATGTAATCCAACAAGCAGTGAATTGACAGTTGCAATAAATAGATACACGAAAAGCAATCCATGAATTATTCTAATAATATAAATAGAAATATAAGCAGCAACTCAACATGGCGCAGTCGGTAGGAAGCTAGACCTGCAAAGAGCAGTCGACAAATGCAGAGCGGCAGAGCAAACGAAACATCAAATGAAAGAACTAGCTGAAGTAAGCAAAACTATTAGCTACATTCCAAAAAAGCAGAGCAGCAGCAGCAGAAAGTTTAGTTCAAGAAAGGAAGAAACAAGCAACCGAGCAAGCACAAGCAATCAAGAATTCAGCAAACAAGCTTACAGCAATCAATCAGGCAAACACACCAGTTTCAGCAAGTTAGACAAGTGTGTGTATTGCGGAAACAGACATGCACCAAGGCGATGTCCAGCGTTCGGTGTACAGTGTGGACATTGTAAAAAGTACAACCACTTTGAAAAACAATGCTATGTGAAGCGGAACGTACATGTAATACAAGAAGAAAGCAGTGACTCTGAGACTGAAAACAACGAAAGCGACCAGGAAAGTCAATGCGACTCCGAAGCTGGATTCATTGGGCAGGTTGGAGCAGAGAGCAAGAAGCAAAAGCAGAGAAAAAGAAGCAAGCAGATGAATGCAGAAAGCACGCAGCAAAAGCAGAGAAACAGAAGCAAGCAGATGAATGCAGAAAGCACGCAGCAAAAGCAGAGAAACAGAAGCAAGCAGATGAATGCAGAAAGCACGCAACAAAAGCAGAGAAGCAGGAGCAAGCAGACGCAAGCAGAACACGAGCAGCAAAAGCAGAGAAGCAGAAGCAAACAGATGAATGCAGAAAGCACGCAGTGGAAGAAGATGACAAGAAAGATTGGCGACTGGTATGAAAAAATACTAGTAAATAGAGAGAAATTCATAGAATTTAAGTTAGATTCAGGAGCTCAAGCCAATTTAATACCTGAAGATGTATTCAAATCTTTACAGTTAGGCAAACACAAACTTAAAGAGTCTAATCTTAAGCTTAGTTTGTATGGGGGCACACCTCTTCATGTGGCAGGAAGATGCACGCTAAAGTTGGAAACAAAGAAGGGAAATACGAAGAGAATTGAATTTCAACTAGTAAAGGCTGGAACACACACTCCACCCATTCTTGGTAGGATAGACAGCGAGAAGCTAAAGCTCATCATGAAGATTGATCAAGTGACTGACAATACAAAAATAGGTGACAATATACCAACTGACATATGGGATGAATACGATGATGTATTCAAGGGTGTAGGATGTGTCAAAATAGAGCATGAAATAACAGTAGATGAGAACGTCAAGCCTACGGTTCACAGTAGCCGTAAAGTTCCCTTTGCTGTAGTGGACAAACTGAAACAGGAATTGCAGAGACTAGAGGAACAAGGCATAATCAGAAAGGTTGATAAGCCGACAGAATGGGTCAATCCATTAGTGATAGTACATAAACCCAATGGTAAACTAAGACTATGTCTAGATCCTGTCAATCTGAATAAGGCAATAAAAAGAGAATACTATCAAATGCCCACGTTAGACAGCATAGCTAGTAGATTATCAGGGGCAAAAGTATTTTCCACACTAGATGCCAATCAAGGATTTTACCAGATTCCTATATCCAGTAAAAGTCAATACCTATGTACATTTGCTACCCCATTTGGTAGGTACCAATTCCTCAGACTTCCGTACGGGATTTGTTCAGCTAGCGAAGTATTTCAAAAGAACTTCAAGCAACTGATAGGAGATATAGAAGGAGTGGACATGTACGTGGACGACATAATAGTATGGGGATCAACAGTAGAAGAGCATGATAGGAGGCTCAGGCAAGTGCTTGACAGGGCAAGGGAGGAAAACATCAAATTCAATGTGAACAAATGCAAAATAAGAATAGAGGAAGTTCTCTATACAGGACACAAGATCTCTAAGGAGGGACTTCAGCCGGATGACAGGAAGGTTAAAGCCAAACTGGAGTATCCCAATCCAACCAACAGGAAGGAAGTAATGAGATTTCTCGGACTAGTCAATTATGTCTCAAAGTTCATGCCAAACATGCAGTCTATAACTGAACCATTGCGTACATTGACAAAGCTTGATGTAGAATGGGTATGGGACGCAACACATGACAAGGCAATGAAAAAATTAAAGAAATTGATTACAAGTAAACCCATACTACAGTTCTATCAAGTAGACAAACCAGTGACACTATCAGTTGATGCATCAAAGGAAGGACTTGGAGCTGTACTATTGCAAGAAGGGAAACCTGTTGCATATGCCTCCAAAGCACTTAACATGACACAACAAGGTTATGCACAAATAGAAAAAGAGACATTAGCGATCCTATACGGAGCCGAGAAGTTCCATCAGTACATTTTCGGTAAGCGGACAGTAGTAGAGAGTGATCACAAACCATTAGAGACGATCTTTAAGAAACCTTTATCGGCATGTCCTATGCGGCTTCAACGGATGAGAATCAGGCTACAGCAATATGACCTGGACGTGCAGTATAAGAAAGGAAAGGAACTACACGTAGCTGATGCACTATCTAGAGCATCAATAGATGATAAAGATTTTCAATTGATGGAACAGGACATAGAAGCACAAGTAGCTATGGTAACAAACAACATTCCAGAAAGTACCACTGGTACTCTCGAAGAAATAATGTCAGAAACAGCTAAGGATACAGACCTGCAGAACTTAATGACAATCATAAACGCAGGTTGGCCAGAAAACAAAGACAATGTTAATGATAATCTGAAACCATACTGGTCAGTCAAGGACGAATTAAGTGTTATTGACAAAGTCATTTACAAAGGAATGCAGATTGTAATACCTAAGTCCATGAGGAAGGATATGTTGCATAAGATTCACTACAATCACATGGGTATTGAAAAGTGTAAAAGCCGAGCTAGAGAATCTATGTACTGGCCATTTTTGTCCAAGCATGTGGAAGACTTTGTGAAGAAATGTGACATATGCATGCATTTCCACACGAAACAACAGAAGGAAACTTTGATGCCACATGAGGTACCAGAAGGACCTTGGCAGAAGGTTGGGGCAGATATATTTCACTTCAAGAGCAGAGATTATTTACTAATGGTAGATTATTATTCCAAATATGTAGAGATTGCATTACTTGATGGTATAACGAGTTCAGAAGTTATTAAACATGTCAAATCAATCTTTGCACGTCATGGCATTCCATCGAGATTTTACTCGGATAATGCAAAACAATTCACATCAGAAAAATTTCTAAGTTTTGCTAAGGCATGGGGATTCAAATGTAGAACATCAAGTCCAAGATATCCACAATCCAATGGTATGTCTGAGAGGTACGTGCAGACGATAAAGTCTATATTGAAAAAAGCAGATAAAGATGGTAAAGATCCTTATATGTGTCTATTAGAATTCAGAAACACAGCAATAAGCGACGAGCTAGGATCACCAGCACAATTACTGTTTTCTAGACGTTTACAAGGTTTGTTACCTACCAAACAAAGGTTGTTAGTGCCTAAAGTAAGAGACAGTAGGACGACAAAGGAAATGTTGAATAAAAGACAAGAAATACAAAGGAAATACTATGACAGACAAGCGAAAGACTTGGTAGAAATTGAACCAGGAACTAGAGTCGGTGTTCAGAAAGATGATCACAAATGGTACCCAGCCGTAGTAACTAGCAAGGCTAGTAAGCCCAGGGCATATGAGGTACTGTTCGATGATGGCAAGACATTGGAAAGGAATCGTAAGTTCATAATTAAACACACCCCAATTGAAGATCACAACAGTGGTAATAACTATTATACCAATGATGGTGTAGACCAACAGGAACAGGTTTATAACAATAAGGATGCTGAAGCAGTTATTACTAAGAGTGGAAGAATTGTAAAGAAGCCATCCCGATTCAAGGATTATTATATGGAATAGATTTAAGAGTAATGAATTATGATTAATTTGTATATGTTAATCATAAGTGATGCATTGTAAAAGAAAGGGGGAAAGATGTAATGACTGTTGCTTTTTTTACTAATTATGTTGGTAAAAGTGTAATACTTTATAAGTGTTCATTGTTGTCTAAAATGTAATCCAACAAGCAGTGAATTGACAGTTGCAATAAATAGATACACGAAAAGCAATCCATGAATTATTCTAATAATATAAATAGAAATATAAGCAGCAACTCAACACTTCTGAACCTACAATTATTGAAACTTAGAAAGTGCATTTAGGTTAGGTATTATTAGATTAATTATATTTGAGATTTGAAAATAATGCAAACCAAAGCCAGACGTAACCACCAATAATCTAAATTTACGAAATGTCTAGTTCCACAAAATAAATGTACAGAATTAGTAACTGAATATTAGGAATTGAAAAGTCCTCGGTGAATGTTTGAAAGTTCAATCAACGTTAATTATGTACTACTACTAGGTACTTTCTGTTTTGTTTGCTGAGTTGAGAAGGACACATTGACATTATTAAGGGAATTTGCAGTTCTACTTCCACGACTACGTACCTCCATGCGAATGGGAGCGGTCGGCTCCGGCGGAGGCAGCAGCGGAACGTCTCCCCCCAAGCTGCTGGAGCGACGTCCGCGCTTGTTCGGACTGCCCGTGCTCCCGCGCCGCTGCGTCGAGGCGCCGCGCTTGCGTCCGCGCTGGCTGCGTTCCACCGGCACCATCACCGGCTCAGGGTCGTCCACTTCAGACTCCGTGGCTGAACAACAAACACTTGGCTCAAGATAGTTCATTTATATACATGGTACTAAAATGTTATTATGTAATTCATAATCCTGTTGGCTGTGGGATTTGCACCCACTAGATGGATTGGCTGTGTGCCCACTAAAGTTAGCTCGGCCTACACTAAATACATAACATCATTTCCTTGTTTTCTGATCAATTATTTATTAAATATCAATTAAAAATGTTTAAAAGTAAACAGTGTCAGTAAGAACACCTCAGATTATATTTTCCAATGTCAGAACTGTGTATTATTACTAGAGCCAAGATTATATGGTGATTGAAAATATCACAAATTTTAAATAAACAAGTTTAAGTGTGAAATGTGCATGGTTCATGGAATTTAAACCCCAAAACTGTCATTTTCCAATCGCGAAATAAAACGAAATACACACTACCGTATTAACTTATGTATAAGACGCACTCGTGTATAAGACGCACCCTTGTTTTGAGAAGTATATTTTAAGTAAACACTTAGCATGCGTACATTGTGTGTTTGTATACATGATATCCATCTAAATGTTGGTTTTCCAGCTAACTGAGCTACCTATTTGAATGAAAATCACTGCCAACTTGTTGTAAACAAACAGTAATTTCCTGCTTCTAAGAAAGGAGGGAGGGGAGTATTTTCCCAGCAGCTGTTGCTTGCTCTAAGAGGCATGCACCTGCCTTTCCTCTGCATTCCAAAACAAACCCAACTCCTCTCCTCCCCTTCCATTAAGATCGCCATTCAACAGTGTTTAGTCTATTTTATGTCTGTCAGAGCAATGTTTTTCAGACGTAAACATATATTTTGTCTCCTGATCTAAATGCAAAGGAAAACATTTTGTTGCACAAATTTAATATGTTAATAGTGTTGTGTCTAGACACAGTATGAGTAGTCCAGACAGAGTGAGAGGGAAAGGCAGAGATAGACAACATGGGGCAGTCTACCACAGCTCTGTTTACAAACATCCACCTTGGATTTACTGGGAAAAAAGCTTGGTATGCGTGTATAAGACGCAGGGCTGTTTTCAGAATCAAAATATTGACATATAATTGCGTCTTATACACGAGTTAATATGGTAATTCGCGAAATTGACCTAAATCGCGAAATTACCACGAAATCAGTGATTTTTCACTAAAAAATCATTTATGTATTTTTTTTCTTTTTTTACTTTACTTTTATGTATAAAATTTGCATCTAATCCAGCACTTGATGCGTCTAAGAATTGTGAGAATCCATCCTTTGATTAGCTGGAAAACAAGGTTGCAAACATACTGCTAAATTTTAACCCCCCCCCCCCCCCCCAATCACCAAACCACCCGAACACAACCAGTCAGTGACTGCTTGGAGACGATGCTTCTGGCTGATGGTGCAAACATGGCAACCTTGCACTTTGGCCAACTACCTACCCCTCACCCCTCTTTACCCCTCCTTTGCATGCCCATGAAGGGCCCACCCACACCACACCCCCAGTTAGACAGCTGACTGTTCTATCATCTTCTATTGATGGCTCACACCAATTCACTTGCCTGTTTCTTATGATGCAACTTTATTATGATTATTTACATTATTCAATAGTGTGAGCAAAACATATTGGTAATAAAGATGAAATTCATTTTCGTTTTAAAGTTCAATTTTGTGTGTTTTAATGTAGCCCCACAAATCGCGAAATCCTCAATTCATAAAACCACAAAAAACGATATTTGTGTTTTTAAAAACGAAATCACTGCAAAAATAAAACTAGATAATCTTGGCTCTAATTATTACTCAAGATAATATCACATAAGAAATTAATTTGGTAGGTAACGCTAACGGAAGTGTTGTTCGCTTTGCTATGCCTCCTATCTGAAGAATACTTGACTACACAACTGCCTAGTACCTATCTACGAAGTGTTCTTACCGTCAGTCTGCTCGATGGAAGTGCTCGACTGCGCGGTGATGGTGGACGGCGTGAGCGTCTCCTCCAGATCGACGGCCGGCTCCACGTACTCGGACGCCATCTTCAGCGCCATCTGCAGCATGTCTTCGCCGAAGTTGCTCGTGTCCACCGCCTCGGGACTGAACGCCTCCGTCAGCGAGCTCGCTGCAATGTGAGTCACTTCAGCCGTTGCATACATCGACATCATACGTTGGACAATCCTACTTTTAAAAGGGCCATGGAAGGTGAAATGATATCTCCGCTGTAGCATGTTTAAACATTAAACATTTAAACATGAGTTTTTAATACATTGTAAAAATAATGCATTTTTAATCCAATCACCCGGACAAATAGATTGACAGAACTATATAATTTTTAATTTTTCTACAAATGTCACCAATGCAGCGTCAATGAAGTTGATAAAATGATCAATATAAAGAAAGATGGTTGTACCAATGACAGTTGTTATGGTTAAAAGTTGAGAATTTTATAGATATTTTAGGGTTGGGCGAACCTCATTTTTTTTTCGAACCGAACCTCGAACCGAACCTTTTCAAAAGGTTCGAAATTTCAAACCTTAAACGAACCGAACCTTTTTTTCAGAAAATGATGTTTTCCAGATGTGTAGATAAGCATGCATAAGCACCAGTCACCATTCTCCTCCCTCCCTCTCGCAAGTCAAGTGGTTAGACACTTGAAAACAGCTGTTTAATGGGGTGTTTGTTACTCAGATATTATTTTTATTTGTATCTATACAGAGACATTGACTTAATAATATAATTGGAACAAAAACGCGAAATATACTGCTCGAAATTTAAATATATTTCAACACTTTTCTTCCTCTCTTCAACGCCATAATAGAATTTCATTTCGAAAATACTTGAGATGGTAATCCTGTGATTGTATACTCCATAAATACTTCGCATTTTTACGCGAAAATAAAAGTTCAATATTCTTCAAAAATTATCTCGTCATCGTCTTACTATTTTTGATTTTGCATTGTGTTACAATGAAGTTTGGAAAGCTCAAATATACACCATTATATTTTAACTTTTGCGTGATAATCTTCACTTCATTAGATCGCGAATAGTTTTCTAAATGACCACTATTATTGATTCAAATACCATAAACATACAATATCATCAAAATAAAATAAAATATGCCGTCAAGTCAAGTTATTTGTCATCTGGATTACTGCGAGTTCACAGACCTTTCAACAGAGACAAACAAAACAATCCTCCCTTCCGCAAGGGTCAGGTACCTGCTGGCTAGCAGATGCAGGACCCCAAAGTACACTCTGTTCCAAAAGTATAGCACAGTTTAGATCGCAACAATCATATTATTTCGTTTTTATACTTCGAAAATTTTACTCAACAAGGAAATTACTTCGACTTCTAAACTGAAATCAATGCTACTTTGCTACTTGTGACCAAATAGCACTTCGAATTACGGCATGAAAAATTCGGTTCAACATTTATTTGAACATGGAACACCCTATAGTGGGGCAGGATCTGAGTTTTCTTTGATTTATGATGGATTTCGGCTTACAGGGGCTCTATTTACCAAGGTTTTACCATTTTACTGTACCCGTAAAGACAAGAGGTTGGACTAGTCCACCGTGGACCAGTGACAAGAGTTCAGTTGGTCGCATTATTTGAATGAAACATGGCGGGAAAAAAAGGCGGGAGGTTCAAAAAAGGTTCAAAAACGAACCTTAGAGGTTCGTTTTTCGAACCTAGCTAGCCGGTTCGGTTCGAAAACGAACCGGTTTGCCCAACCCTAAGATATTTTAATAATATTTCACATGCTTTTCCATGTGCAATTATTTTAAAGACAAAAACTTAAAAACAAAGCCACATGTCATGCCACTTTCAATAGACATGAGAAAAACATAGAATGCTCCCGTCAGTTGTTCGCCTGTGTCAGTCAAGCTAAAAAGGTCCAAAACAGTTGAGCTTGAAATGGAGCCTGAACTTAACCTTGACTACAACTACCGACTGTCAATTGCTGCTTACCCTCGGGCACTTCGCTGACGTCGCCGGCTCCATTATCCCCATCGTCAGAGTCCGAGTCACTGCCGTCGCCTTTCTTCTCGCCGGCCACCATCTCTGCCATCATGAGCAGCTCGGCCTGCAAGGAAAGTACTCGGCATCATTCACACACTCGACTACCACGTCGGCGGCTAAGACTGTCTTGTCTCTAAGTCCACATGTGAGGTGAAGTTCCACTATACACTGGAGATTATAGACTGTTTTCTACTGATCTGTTACGAGTTTAACAGGTTGTCACCTGTGGATTAACTACTGTAGAGTGCACTAATTTTAAATAATGTTCAAACCTGTGCATAGCTTTATATTGACTCTACACTTTGCCCTACTGATTGAAATGTATCGAAGTTGAGGAAATAAATAAATACCTCATGATACTTCTTCTTCTTCTTTCGTGTCCGGAAGCAATAATTAAAACTTACAACTAACACCTAATTACTAAATATTTTGTTTTTGCCAAAATGTGGCCACGTCAATTGCTATGCTACTAGCCCTCTCTAAGTCGTCATGTGTGCAGGGACCTGGTGCCAAAACACAGCGAAGAAGATGTTCCCCATCTTGCCGCTCTCCACACTCGCAGAGATCTCCGTCTTCCGAATAGCCCCACTTCATTAAATTTGCTTTTGTCCTTCCCACACCAGTTCTTATCCTATTCAATGTCCTCCAAATTCTCCACTCGAGGTCTTTCCCTGGAGGCAGTTCTTCTGATGGATTTCCCGGAATGTTACGTCGCTGCAGGCCAGCTTCCCATCTCGACAGACGCTCATCTCGAGCCGAATCAGGGATCTCTTTGGAGACCTGCATGAAGCTCTTCCGTGATTTTAGCCTTAGATGAGGACCTTTGTACTCAGCCATAGGATGCCTGCTGTCTCTGATTTGCTTTGTTCTTTCAATATCAGTTGCAACACTCCTTCGAACTTGATGCGGTGCAATACCGGCTAACAAATTCAACTGATCTCTAGGAGTTGGTCTCAAGCACCCAGTTACAATTCTGCACGTCTCGTTCAAGGCAGTGTCTACTTGCTTTGCATGTGTTGAACTGTTCCACACTGGGCATGCATACTCACCAGCAGAGTAGCCCATAGCCAAAGCGGTTGTCCGCACAGTGTGCGGCTTGGCTCCCCATGTGGTACCAACGAGTCTGCGAAGCAAGTTATTCCTGGCCTGTACTTTCATCTTAGTTTTATTGCAATGTTCCTTGAAGGTTAACATGTGATCTATAGTAACACCGAGATACACAGGATTCTCAGTGCTTTCTATACTCTTACCTAGCCATGATACCTGGAGTTTTCTTTTCGCCTCTTTGCTTCGCAGATGAAAAGCGCATACCTGCGTTTTTGCAGGATTTGGCCGCAACTGATTAGCACCGTAGTAATCTGCTAAGATATCCAGAGTACTGGAAAGCCTTGCCTCTACTTCTTCAAACGATGCTGCCTGAGCTGCTATAGCCAGGTCGTCGGCATACAGGAAATGGTTCATGATACTACATCAAACTGCCTGAGGCTATAAAGTAAAGCTGGTCAGATCTCTGCATGAGACTAAGATGTACAATCAGTCGAGGCTCACCTCGAAGGGGTCGTTGGGGATCTTCTCCTGGATCCTCTTCATCTCCTTGAGTATCCCCCGGATAGAGTTGCGCGTGGTCGGGATGAACATGGGCACGGGGATCGGCAGCGGGAACGGCACCGGCATGGGGAACGGCATCGAGTACATGTGCATCGGAGCGGGAACGTAGATGGGCACGGGGATCGGGATGAACACCGGCCGACCCAGAGACTCGTCTGAAAATATAACACAGAGAGTTAACATTCTGCCATGACAAAACAATCCATATCGATGTAACCATTTCTGCTGTAGCTGAACTATGTAGTACTAATATGAAGTTCATAAATTATACTTATTCCTGTACAAATTTTAAGGGGAAGGAAGACCATCGAGACCTCTGCCATTTTTGAGATTGTGACCATATCGTTGCAGACAAAGATCTGTGACTTGACAAAGTTGAACTCAATAAATTGCTCTATTAACCATTGGTATCCAAGTTTTCAAGATTTTAAACTAGGCTGGAAAGTGGATATGGTGTTTAATTTTCAAGGTTTAATGCAATAACTTTCTTAAAACCTGATACTTTTTATGATTTTATTAATAGGTTATACATAGTAACAATTGAAGTGTTTGTATGACAGTTTAGAAGTTCACTTCCGTGTGGTATGTCTTGAAGCATATTGGCAAGTGCAGAGCAATGTGACAGCGCTCACATTCCCACACTGTCTCGCTTCGTTTGCCGTGCTTATAGCACACGGCGCATCGCTTAGTCGGCTCGGCCTTCTTTTCTGTGGGTGGGATGTAGGCGGGAAAGTGGCCCCAACTCTGTGCTTCGAGACGCAGAGGCTTCGACTTGGAAGATGGACAGCCGGTCGTCGAGTCGTCTGGTGGAGCCACTCGCTCCACAGTTTGTTCTATCAAATTGAGATGAGCTTCAACTTCAGCACAAATCCGTAAGATTAGGGGTGTGCAAATCCATACAACTCTGAATCAAATCCAAATTGGATTCGGTTCGAAAAAAATTTGGATACAAATTTTTCGTATCTCCCGCTTCCGTTTGAAATTCAAACATTTTTACAATATGTACAATGATTCAAATGACTTTTGGGTACGTCCAGCGAAATGTGGAATTTTCTTAAAATTCTATTTTATTTTCTATATTTTTTATATTGGTCTTAAATTATAGATAAATGTTCAAATTACTCATTTCTAAGCTTCGACACTGGTAAATATTAATATTTACATCAATATTTGCTCTTTAAAATATAGGCGTTTTCAGAGTGTGCGTATACAAAAAACATCGGTCACTTCCTTAGTGTAAAAATATTATTATTAAACATTATATGAGATTATTGTTAGTGAATAATTGTTTGGGTATACTTTAACTTTTATAATCAATACATTTTGACATGAATTGCTTTCTCAGATTTATGAAAAATACTTTTTTTATTGAAAGTTGTAAAAATGTCCGAAGACTCACGAAAAGATAGAAATGTTTTCATAAGAACTGACTGGCTCCCGCCTTCAAGTTTAAACTTTCTGAGTTGCTATTTCACATTATGCCACACAGATGGCACCAGCAGGATATAGTTTATCATTCAAATTGCGCCTTCTATACTGAAATGAAAATGTGTCCAGAGACTCACAGAACCTGTCCAAAGACTCACACAAGCACGTGTTGAATGCTATAAAAGTGTAAGTGTCAAGAGTACATTTCGTTTTAGAACCAGAAATAGGTAAGAACAATATTTATGTAATTGTTACACATCTATTTCGTCCCAGTAAAGCTGAATGAACATTGTGCTGAATGAACGAATGGGCTGAATGACCATGAGGGTAACCTAAACTTTATCTTGTTAGATGCCGAAGTCTACAAAAGAACAGATGAAAAGGTATCACGATGCACATTTTGAAGAAGAAAATTACAAAAAGCAGCTGAGTAAAAAGCAGCCCCTCCTTTTTAAAAAGGAGACTGTCCACGAAGCTCAACTTCGTAGAGCGAAAGATGCACAGAGAAAGCGGTTCAAGTGAAAAGCAGAGAAGGATGCAAATGCCTCTCAAAATATTGAGGTATATTTTCACACTACACTTCCACCGAGTGTGATTCCATGGGAGCTAGCCGGCATCCCAAATATTCTAATGACGTGACGGACAATGCGATTCCGATCAGGACGACATCGAGCAAGACATTCCTGACAAGGATGATGATAATGGTGAACAGATTGGAACATCAGCCGATGGCTAGCACTTCTTTCTACCATCAACTATAAGTAGCACCATCCCAATTCAAGGGAACTGGATTGCAGTAATATATGATGACGGATGGGTACCAGGGACAATTAACGCTGTTTTGCCCGATGGAAAAGTTACCGTCAAATTCATGCGCAGTGCAGGGCCGAATAGATTCTTATGGCCTGACAAAGATGATATTGACACAATTGTATTTGAGTCTGCCCTGGCATTATTTGAGTGTCCCCCTGATCTCATTTCATACTCCCGTCATGCATTGTACTCATTTCCAGCAGATGAGTATAGGGTAGGGTTGGGCAAACCGGTTCGTTTTCGAACCGAACCGAACCGGCTAGCTAGGTTCGAAAAACGAACCTCTAAGGTTCGTTTTCGAACCTCCCGCCTTTTTTTCCCGCCCTTTTTCATTCAAACAATGCGACCAATTCGCTAAATCAAGCTTCCGCTCTGCACTCTGGTGGTAGAAATGTGTACTTGAGGAAGGGTGTACGCATTCAATTCACCATAAGGCACCTGTAGAGTTTAGATACCTCTACTTCATACACTATTTGACATAGAACCATAAAAATTGTAATGAGTATTGAAAAGATTATGCTTTTTCGATCTGTCACCTCAGAAATGCATTTTTTGTGTCTAAATAATTATAAAATAACTTTCCGTATGAAGCAAATACGGCTTATACTGTAGCCCGATTGGTCCGTTGGACCATTTCCTGTCCTCTGATTGGCTGATGCATTACATGATTGAACGATTATTACGCTGCAATTTAACCTCCGAGAAAAATTCTGAGGTGATAGATCGATAAAACATCATCTTTTCTATACTCGTTACTATTTTCAGGGTTCTATGTTTAATAGTGTATGAAGTAGAGGTATCCAAACTCTACACGTTCCTTATGGAGAATTGAATGCGTACACCCTTCCTCTAGTACCACATCTCTACCACTAGAGTGCAGAGCTGATCTTGATTGTGCGAATATCTTGTCACTATTTGTCTAATGTAGGCCTCTTGTCTTTAGTGGTGCAGTAAAATGGTAAAACCTGGGTAAATCAAACCCCTGTAAGCCGAAATCATCATAAATCAAAGTAAACTCAAATCCCATTTTACTGTACCCGTAAAGACAAGAGGTTGGACTAGTCCACCGTGGACCAGTGACAAGAGTTCAGTTGGTCGCATTATTTGAATGAAACATGGCGGGAAAAAAAGGCGGGAGGTTCAATGTTCCATGTTAAAATAAATCTTGAACCGAATTTTTCATAAGACGCAATTCGAAGTGCTATTTGGTCCCAACTAGAAAAGTAGCATTGATTTCAGTTTAGAAGTCCAGGTAATTTCCTTGTTGAGTAAAACTTTCGAAGTATTAAAATGAAATAATGATTGTTGCGATCTAAACTATGTTGTACTTTTGGAACAGAGTGTACTTTTGGGTCCTGCAGAGTGCAGCTGCTTGCCAGCAGGTACCTGAACCTGACCCTTGCCTGCATAAGCGAGGATTGTTTTGTTTTTCTCTGTTGAAAGGTCTGTGAACTCGCAATTTATGTAAGAAGTAATCAGATGGCAAATGACTTGATATCATATTTTATTTTATTTATATGATATTGTATGTTCATGGTTATTGAATAAAATATAATAGTGGTCATTGAGAACACCATTCGCGATCTAAATGAAGGGAAGATATCACGCATAAGTTAAAAAATAATGGTGTATATTTGAGCTTTCCAAACTTCATTGTAACCCAATGCAAAATCAAAAACAGTATTACGATTGGCGAGATAATTTTTGAAGAATATTGGAATATACTATAATGTATTAAAATTTCGAGCAGTATATTTCGCGTTTTTGTTCCTATTATATTTGGTATTATGTCAATGTCCCTGTATACAAATATAAATAATATTTGCGTAAACAAACACCCCATCAAACAGCTGTTTTCAAGTGTCAAGCCACTTGACTTGCAAGAGGGAGGGGGGAGAATGGTGACTGGTGCTTATGCGCTTATCTTTACTACATTATCTAGAAAACATCATTTTCTGAAAAAAAAGGTTCGGTTCGTTTAAGGTTCAAAATTTTGAACCTTTTGAAAAGGTTCGGTTCGAGGTTCGGTTCGAAAAAAAAATGAGGTTCGCCCAACCCTAGTATAGGGGTGCTTGATTTGTACATTTCAACTCTCTAAAGGTTACCATATCAATATCAAAATTATATATTGTTAATTTTATTGCCTATTATCAAATACTATGATGATATTACATTAGTTTCTTATTATAATCTATGCCGAGCCATTCTGTCCAAAGACTCACGTCCGGAGACTCACAGCTGTAGTGGCACATTTTTTTTCGTATATAATTGTCCTTTTAGAATTATGCACATATTATTGCATTTATGTTAACTTGACATTTACATTATAATATAAAAAAATCATTACACAGATGTGTGTGCTTGTTTAGGAGAAATTGAATGTGCTTACATATGAAGATTTGGTATTGGCCAATTTTCGTCCAGAGACTCACGCACTACAAAATCTATAATAAAGAATTGATATTGAGAAATTCCCAAAATCAAACTGTTACTCCTTATTCTCCATCACTACTTGAATATATTCCCACAGAAAGATACCTCAAAAGTATTTTGTAACATATTCAAATTGTGTGACAGAGTTACAAAAAATGCTCCAAATGTCCGAAGACTTACTATGGACGTACCCTTTTGCAAGAACCAATGCGTAGAAATTAATTTAAAAAAAAAAATGTCTTTTGAACCATGAATTTTGCACGTGAAATATTCTGCCTGAAAATATTATAGGTATTATAAACAAATAGTTAATAGTTGCAAAACAATAAACTGGGGTGAAATCAATTAGAAAAATCTAGTTCAGGCTGTTGGGTCATAAAATTGATACCTTCTCTATTAGTTACATCTCCTCTATTGAAACATAAATAACAATAGATACAACACAAATAAGTGAATATGAAGAAAAAAATCATGAGGCTGAAGCAATCTGAAGCAAGCTGAAGTCTGCAGATTCGGATTCGCGAACATTTTTTTTTAACATTTGGTTCGGTATTCTGATTTAAAAACCTGGATTCGCACACCCCGACGTAAAGATAATGAAACATCTTCTTCTAGCCCTTCAGGTCGTGACCCACCACCGGGATGATAGCAAGAAAGCTGATCCAGCCGGTCAACCTGCCGCATTCGACAACCACATTCAGTTCCACCACAGATTCTTCTTTCCTGTTATTCGACAGGCTTCTTTCTTGACATTTCACAACAAGAATGTTGTTGCACGTCGTATTTCTGCTCCTCGATCCAGTTTCACGTCAGCCAGGTCCTTGGCCATTTGTTTACAGATCATTTCCAAATTCAGCAAAATTCTGAATTTGAAATCCGCAAAATTTTGAAAAATGGTCAAAGGCATTCAAAGAGCAATTTATTACTACAGATCTGTTCTTCAATATATTGCCTGTACAATATTATGTTGAGTATATTTCAAGGAGAATCATTATCTTAGTACTAGTTTAAATGGTCATTCTCCCTCTCTAGTCGTACCTATATTACTTGCCACAAAATCTCGTATTTTATGTAGATTTTACATTGCCACACATAATTCCTTCACAATTATTCCTATCACCTGCTTAAAGCTATAGAACACTGGCCCCTTGTACATAAATATTAAATATGTATAGCACATTTTGATAACACGGTGCTTAATCCTTTAACTGGTATGCCCGTGTCTCTTACGATTTGGCATTCAACATACCTAAGTATGTAAAGTAACTTACATACTTAGTATGTACTTAGATACTTTAGTATGTAAAGTAACTACGGAACAGGTTGGGTGAGTGGTTAACGCTCTCAGCTTGTATTCCGGAGGCCCGGGTTCGATTCCCGCGGCCGTCCTTCCTGACTGGGGTTTTTTCGTGGTTTTCCCTCAGTCTTCAGGCAAATGCTGGGAAGGTACCCTACTAATAGGCCACGACCGCCTCCTTCCCACTTTCCATCCTTACCCACTCTTCACCATCATCTCCCAATCATCATCATAATCATCCATCCGTCGCCATTAGCCTCGCTGCAGAACAGTGCAAAGTTAAGCCCCAGACAAAAAAAAAAAAAAAAAAAAAAAAGTAACTACCTAATCGTAGATAAAAAAAAAATTATTTTGATTTTTTTTTTTGAAATCTCAAAAATTTGCACTTGTATATTTGATAGTTTTATACATATTCTTATCCTACAAAAATCTGCTTCCTAATTCATCCCAAAAAGCAAATAGAATTTTACCTCTATCCACCAACAAATTAACTCACTAGTTAAAGGCTTAACATCATCGTGCTTCATCGTAAATGCCCATAACAGCACCAAAC
This sequence comes from Leuctra nigra, assembly GCA_934045905.1. Classification (NCBI taxonomy): domain Eukaryota; kingdom Metazoa; phylum Arthropoda; class Insecta; order Plecoptera; family Leuctridae; genus Leuctra; species Leuctra nigra. The sequence continues at coordinate 29,767,546 of OW203766.1, forward strand.
AAATGCGGTACTATATGGTCATGGGTCTGGATTCACAAAGAAGTATTATCTCATAATACGTATTATCTTTTGTATTATCTTTCATTTAACAGTGTTTTTGGTATTAAATCAAAAGGTCGTATTAGCAGATACCTTTTGTGAATCCAGCCCCTGGTGTGATAGTGTCGGAGGTAGAATGAAGTTACCTGTCTGCGTCTCGCGCGTGCTGTGCGTCGGCCGACACGACACGCTCTTGTTCACCATGATGGGCCGACAGCCGACGCTCTTGTTGCGCTGCTCCTTGGGCGCAGGCGGCTTCACGATCACCTGCTGCTTGTACACCACCTGCGGCGGCTTCGCGGGCTGCAGGTTGGCATTGTTCGTCTGCACCTGCATTCAAGCAGACGTTAACCACATTGCAGCTTCAATCCTTTGAGCCAGATTTAACTTTTCATATATTTTCATACCTATATTATATGAAAAACCATATAAAATCATATAAGTATGAAAAACCAAGATTAGTAGAGTTTGAGAGGGACCTACAACAAATCGAGTGCAGTTTGGATGGAACACAACCTTGATTTAGTCTTAAAACTTGATACTCAAAATGGTCTAACGTAGCCTCGCAGGTAGGTATATGTAGGTACACTCGCGGTCACATAAATTGCTTGCAAAATGTCAAGTTCTTTTGCAAAACTTGATTATAAGCCGAAAACAGAGGTATGATTTAGATTGTTGGATTGGAGAGTTTGATTATAAGAACCAGCCAACCACCTCAAACAAAACTACTTTTCCATTCGACTAATATTGAAGGTAATTCGAGCTCCAACTTAATCGTTTTCTTTCAATTATTCTGACCTTGGGTGTACAAAGATTAGGTGAAGCAGCTTGTCAAAATGTTTTGTCACAGATCCATTGCAGCATGAATATTTCAATAAGTAGTAGAGCTCTACAATTCCACTTAAGATTTGGTTTAAAAACTCTGAAGCGTAGTGCGCTGGAGTGTGGACCGCTTACCTTGAGCGCTGCTTGTAGCCTGCTGTTGGGCTGCACTTGCTGGCCGTTGGGTGGAGCCAGAGAGTGTACAGCCGTGATGACCGGCATGGCATTAGTCCCGGCCTGGTTCTCGTTCTGAGGCAGAGAGCGACGAGGCACCACGGACGACCGCTTCGGCTGGCCTGTAACAACTTACAATGTCAGCTGTTTGCTATGTGTTGATGTCATTGTTTTTACATCGAATCAAAATAGTTTTGAGACAGCAACTGACGTTGAATTAATTTACTCTTTCAGCTTGTTTCCTATGAATGATGCAATTAACTTTAACTTTCTGCATGCATGCATGCCAGGCTGCCAGCTCTTAATTCTAGTTATGAAATATACCCAGCCCTCTCAAAAAAGTTCACTTTTTTAGTCTCAAAAGTTATGTCAAATCATGCTGAAATTTTAAAATTAACATGAAATTATGTCAAACGATTATACTTCACCTATTCAAATTGAAGTCATATCGAAAATAAATATTTAACTGGACATGTTTGTCAAGTCAAATATTAATGTCAAGTCCAAACCCTAGTATTTTGAGTTTTCACAATATTGACGCATATCCAAGACAGAGCTTGAGATTCTCACCAGTTGGTATGACTGGAGCGTCGGTGCCGGGCGGCAGAGTGAGCGGCGGGTTCTTGGAGTACTGCGACTGGAACGTCATGACGCAGTTGTAGGCGCAGAAGTTCCGGATGGTGGCGTCGGACATGGTGAGGTGGTACTGCGCCTGGCTGATCTTCTTGCAGTGGTCGCACTTGATCTTGCGCGACGAGATGGCGTTCACCGACACCAGGTACAGCGTCATGCACGTCAGGGAGCACATCATGATCGCCTGGCCCGACGCCATCACGCGCTTGATCATGTCGAAGTTGTACTTCTTCACCTGCAGACAATCAACACGTGCAGTCAGTCATGGAGCCCAGGAATATTCCTGTCCCAACATTGGAAATCAACAATCATGTTGACTTCATTTTGTTATTACGTTTGCTTTTAATATGAGTATGACGTTATTTTTACTCACTGAACATTTGTTCCCACAGCCAAAGTTGGTAATATGAAGTTTTATCATGGTTTTTCTCAGTCAGAGGCAAATGATGAGAAGGTTCCCTACTAATAGGTAATGGCTGCTTCCTCCCACCTATCCTTAATCATCTCCCAATCTCATCTGGCATTGAACCCAGGAACCCGAACGTTGGGGTCGCCTACCTTGCACCAGTTGCACGGCACGATCTTCCGGTTGGCGAGGATGTAGACGTTCATGCACATCTTGGAGCAGAACGAGTGGAGCGCGTCGTTGTAGAAGACGGACGACATCTCCGTCTTCATCTTGTCCACGTACTTCTTGCACATCTCGCACTGCTCGGCTGCGGGGGAACAACAAGTGTCAACACAACACATAATTCAGTGACCGTTGACAAGTCAATACAACGGCATATTTGAACATATTTTATACTTTCTCTTACAAATAAAGACAGGACCAATACTGTTTTCATGGGCATGGTTTTCTCAGCAATCGGGAAGAAAGCAAGGTGCAGAAATCACACTTTATCAACACAACAATCTGAACAATTAAGAATTGTTATAATTTAGCAAAATTTCTTAAAATATCTCTTGAAAGTTTTGACCCATTTGTCTAAAAATGTGTAGAACATTACAACTCAATTTTGGTGATTAGCTAATTTACAAAAATCAGAGGTTGTGTTCAAAAGTCATACAGTTGATTTTAGAATAAATGTTAAAAGGTGTGGCAAATCTTAGCTCCACCAGACTAGTGAGACTTGTAGTTGGTACAAAAGGACAAAAAGCAACTGAGGTGAGAGCCAATAGGACTGACTGAAGATCAAAGGAGTCTCTAAGATGGTCTCACCCTTGTCGATCTTGTTGACGAACTTGAAGGCGGCGAAGCACGGCTCGCTGCAGAGCAGATGCTTCTTGGCGCCGATGAGCACGCGCACCTGCACCACCTTGGCGTTCCGGCACACGTCGCACTCGTGAGTCAGCGTCGCCGGCGGCAGGTTGTTGCTCATCGAGTCGTACTTCTCCATGCACTTCTGGGAGCAGAAGTCCTGCGGGCAGAAGATACATATGTAGATAGACATCGAATAGAAGACAATTTTCATTTAAAAAAACTTATTTCATGTGCAAAATATGCTGTGCAGTAAACAAAAAAACTGCTTTAGTTTGGAAATTTTACACAACTTGGCAACTAATTGAAGATTGAAAAAGTAACAATTTCCGTTCAAATGGTAAGCATTTGATTGTTATGGTACCCAGTCACAAATAGTTCAAGTCAAGCTGATACTTTCGAAAGTAAATGTCACATCATTTCTAGTAGAATTAAGAAAATACGTTTTTGTAATTGTGTAATTTTCAGGAAGAAAGTTCACTTTAATTTTGGTTACTTTCCTATGTTGTTTCTTGTAAGTCAGCAGATATCTCATATGTAATTCCAAAGAATTTTCGAACAATTTCACATTTTTAAGATATCGAAACTGTATTGGGGGCATACTGGAATTCAATCTAAATACCTAGATATTTTCATACATATAACATAACTGTTCAACAGATATTTTCATAACATAGCTGATCAATATTTATTGTTGAATTGATTATTGTACCTACCTACTAAACTGATTTATTTCAGGCAATCAACAATCATTAAGTAAACAGATGATATAAAGATATTATGACTGCACTAGGCTTGCATGGTGGCAATGGTGTTACCTTGAACTGTCCCTTGTCGCCGACGGGAGCCAGGAAGCCCTCGGTGTTGTTGGAGATGTCCAGCTGGCAGTAGCTGCACACCTTGAGCCCCTTCTTGAACTCCTCCAGACAGCCGCTGCAGCAGAACTGGCGGATGTAGTAGCCGAAGCGGACACAGTATTTGCCCATGCTGGCGCTGGCGACGCCGCCCTTGCAGTTGGCGCAGTGCGAGCCCAGCGTGTTCTGGTACTTGGCTGCGCACACAAACACAACACTCACAGCCACGACCATCTTTAACAACCCTCGACAATTTCTTACCCTCTTAACCCGAACAATACTGTTTAGTGTTTATTATTTCTACTGGCAATACTGCAATACATTCCCAATATACTTTTTGTTAGCGTAAGTATATTTATTTGTTGATAAGGAGCTTAGACACTAGACACAATAAAATATCCAGACACTTAACAAGTTGCACTAAGAAAGACATGGTTGTTCTTAAAATAGGAAGTAGGTACAGTAAACCCTCATTATTTCGAACTTCAATAATTCGAATTTAGGGGTAAATTCGAACTAAGTGGATGGTCCCAGTGTTCAGTATAGGCTTTACAATGTTAAATAATTTTGATAAATCGAATTTTAGGTTATTTCAAAATTCGAACTGAATTTTGGTCCCAGCCCATGTTATAACTTGCATACAGTTGTTTTAATTCGAACTTTGCAAAAGGATTGACAAAATAATCGCGAACAAACTTCGAAAAAACAAACTCAAACTACACATTTCCAATGTTTCCAATAGCGTCACGTCACAAAGAGAGTAGTCAAACTGCTCTCTGTTGTGTTGGGGTGGGGGAAGTGTAGGTCTAGTCTCTTTAGTATACATTAGATTAGTTTAGTTTAATGGCGCGTGAACGACGAGGTTATATTGCGCACATTAATTGTTATATTTAACTTTGTTGATCATAATTGAAGGGCAAGGGGAGGGGGTCGACCTAACGGGCCCGATCCGGGGGAGTCCGGCACTGGTGGGAAGGCCAGGCCGGAATGGGGACGGACCGGGGGGTGTGAGGATTTGGGCCGGCTGAACCCGATTTCAGGGGGATCACCATCTCGAGGGGGGAGGCCGGCCCGAGGGGAACGCAAATTCAAGGGAGGGCATGGTTAGGCCGACCCTGGCTGCTCTTGGTCTGGGCCTCACCACTGATCTGTCCGGCATGGGTAACCCTTACACATGAGCATATGCTCGCCGGCGTAGCTGCAATGGATCATTGGCCAACACAAACCCCACCACCGCGTTAAGGTGGCAGCCGTCGGGGGGTCTTTAGTATACATGTTAGCCTACCCTGGAACACTTTAGGCGGGAATATTCAAACTTCATTCAACATTTTGAAAGCATTTGGCCGCGTATATAGTGCGAGTTAGCTTTTGAAGGCAAAAAATAATGAATCAACATCGCGTTATATCAAATCAATAGGTATTGTACTAAAAAAATAAAATTAAATTAAAAATAATTTTTTTTTTTTTATATTTCGAACTTTTTTAATTCGAACTGGGATTTTTTGGGTCCCCTTGAATTCGAATTAACGAGGGTTTACTGTACTACTATGCACTTTTCAAAACAAAAACAACAAATCTTAATCTTTAGATCTTTTTTGTAGACAATGTTGCTATTCTAGCACAACAATTTGCCAAAAGGAAGGATGTCCAGGTGTGATTAATCAAGAAAAATCGAATATTCAAGGTCCTCTCCTTAAAAATTATGATTTCAGAGATTTTCATCACGAGTCAGAGAATAATTTCATTCTTGGGGTGTAAAGTGTTTGACTTTGTGCTTACTGGAATCTCTCCCTTGACTTGAAATATCTCCTGTAAAACTACGGAAATTAAAATTATTGTATGTATGACAGTGAAAAGATTAGAAAGGACCTTGAAGTGGAGTCTCTTAGATTTAAACTTGGAAAAGAGAGGCTAAGATGGTAGGGACATATGAAGAGGATGGGAGAAGCGAGGATACCATATAGAGAGGCAGAGCGTGCAGCTATGGGTGGCAGAAGAAAGGCAGGAAGACCTAGAACTAAATGGATGAACGGAATAGAGGCAGCCGCAGAAGAAAGAGGAGAGTGTTGGGGAGTAATTACAACAGAGAAGTGGTGGGAAGACAGAGAGAGTTGGAGGGAACTGGTGGAAAGAGAGGAGCCTGAAGAAGTGGAAGAAGAAATTGAAGAAGTGTGGAGTGTCGGACTTGGCAAGTCGGCTCTAAGATCACAAGTGCCCTAGAACATTGGTGGGATCATCCCACCCCCTGACCCGACAAAGTTGGAAGCAGGGTCGCGATATTTATTTATTTATTTATGACAGGCAAATGTGTCTATCGAGAAGAAGAGGAAGAAGGAACAAAAAGAATGAGGGATGAAGACGAAGAAACTGTGGAAATAACTACTTCTCGACAATGTTTGGGACGTGAATTGATCTCCCCGACACTCACAAAGACACTCCTCGTTGCAGTAGTCCATCGTCTCCCAGGAGAGGTTCCGGTCGTCGCCGGTGACCGCGCCTAGACACTGAGCGCACTTCCGTGTGAACCCGTCGTCGGTGACGATCACGTTGGATATCTCCGTCGGCTTGGGCTCGTTGTCCACGCGCTCGGCCAGGAATAGGTTCCTGCAGTTCACGTCGCAGATGGACTTGCGTTTGGCGCCGACGTACACCTCGTAGCTGCACAGCGTCACCTGCGCACGAGCATCGCATCACTTACAAGTCATGACAACGTGGGCTGATCAGAAAAATAGTTCTAACTCGGGGATAAATTTATAGTTACAGTGAAGTTGGCATGAGCGAACCAATGCAACTTAATGACATTGTTTTACTTCAATTACATTTAAATTCTATCTTAGGTAGGTAGGTATCCAATTAATTAATTTTTTGATATGGATAAGAAAGACAGTTTACATGTATTAATTACTTGACATCTGGGAATAATAAAAATTATAGTTTTGACAGAAGATTTTACTGACTTATCATGGGCCAACTGTAGAAACTACACTCAATGGTATTTATAAGATACAACATTTTTAAACTGATATGGAAACTTTTATTGGCCAAATTATTGCACTTCACTTGGCTAATTAGTAATTTCAATAGCACCAAATGATAGGCTAAATACGAAATGTTGTATTTTAAATTTGCCTAACCTATGACTGGTGTATGTAGAGGTAGAAAGTGCTACTGCACACAATAGCATAATAATAGCACTCACCCGACAGCACTGGAAGCACATCTGAACGGTGGGATCCACAGACGCAACTTCATCGGGTCTCAAGGTCTTCGCGCTAACTCCGTCCAGGTCGTCACGCAGTGAATCCTTCTTACTTCCTTCTGCCATAGCCTACACAATAGTACGCAGAACATTAGTTCAAGATTCACTAAGTGCGGGTGATTAATGATTAAAGCAGAATTTGTAGAGGGTGGTGTGGTGATCATGGTGTTATTTTATTTTGAGATTTGAGGATGTTCAAGTATCAAAGTAAAAGAGCATTACTGCTTGTACCGTGGAGTACTTAATGAATCAGACTTATAATGATTCGTTGAAGTATAAAATAGTTTTTAAATCAAGAAAATAGGTAGGGGCTGTGCACAAAGGACGTCACGCTAAATATGGGATATTTTGACACCCCCCCCCCCCTCCCCCCTGTCACGCTGTGTCACACTTTTCGAGACCCCCCCCTAAAAGGACGTCACAAATCTACCTCTACCCCCCCTTAAATAGAATATTTTTTACTGTAAAATGTATCAGAATTTCTCGTTTTTAGCGAAATTTTCGGTCCCGACGTATCAACTGAAATTTAAGATGCTTGAAAATATCTATATCAAAACTTGACATCCTATTGCCTCCAGTACCCCCCCCCCCCCTCCCCCTGTCACACTGTGTCTCATACTGGTGCACCCCCCCCCTCCCCCCCTGAAGCGTGACGTCCTTTATGCACAGCCCCACATGAATATAAGTAAGGTACCTACCTACCTACTAATATAATTTAGGTAGGTACCTTGTCTTGTTTTACAAATAAAAAAGGAGACTTTTTGTGCTACATAAAAAGCTCTTTTTATGCTCTTTTTATACTAGATATGCTATAAAGTGATGCAGGATGCTTTATAATGAAGTCAAATCTGTTGAATTGGTAATCAACCCACTGCAATTCGTAAAACTTGTTCCAAATTGCAACACAGCGAAGTGAAGAGACATCCATCATGCGATTATGTAGTAGGTAGATATGATTAAAATTGAAGTTATTAAAATAATAGTGGGAATCAATTAGTGATGCCATCGGGTAGTAATTTTTGTACCCGGGTACCCGCCAGCAGTACCCGGGCGGGTACCCGCCATCTTTAAAAAAAAAAAAAAAAAAAATTTTATTTTTTTTGGATTTTAAGATGATGGAAGAATAAACAGTATACCTTTTGAGTTTTTAGGTATTGTTGCGCAATGGAAATAGCACAATTGAAAATAGGACTGCAGCAAATAGTGCTGCACTGTCTGAGTGGGGACCAGAGTGGTGTTGGAGGGGTAAATTAGCGTGATGATTCCCGTTGGAGAGAGGAATGGCTTGATTGTATACTCCCCTGCTCAATTGGCGCAAAAAAACAAAATTTAATCAAAAAAAAATAATTTTTTTTTTTTTTTTTACTTTTTTACTACTCGCGGGTTATGAGTGTAACCCGGGTCTCCCATTACCCGGTTCTGACCCGGGTATCCGGGTACCCGATGGCATCACTAGAATCAATGTATTTGCTTTTCACACCTTGATTTGAGATTCAGCTTTCTTTGCCGCTCGCCGCTGCGGCCTTGAATGTCCCGCCGGCTCCTCAGTGGCAACATCCTTCGCAGTGACGTCCTTGGTCAAACTGCCGGCGTCGACCAGCTTGATGCCCTTGCTCGGACCGACGGGCTTGTCGGCGGCGGCTGCATCGGTCGCCGGCGGCAACACGCGGAATGTGTCTGGAATAATGCAGATCTCTTCGTCTCCATCGTCTGCCCCGTCCGTTGGCAGATCTTGACCTGATGATCAAATAGCAGTATGAATATTTGGCATTGATAAATAATGTACCTAATGTAGAAAACATCAAATGTACAATACAGTGCAGTAGAATGAATTTGAAATGTATATTGTTTTATACAAATGTCAAGTATGATGCCTGATAGTGGCCACAGTAGGTAATTGTTAAATTATCCCTAAAGTGCGTGTAGGTATTCAATAATTTGGTAATCAATCTCCAGGTGCTCCTTGTAGATGTACTAAGCACTTGAACTGTACAAGAGGTACTTAGGCTAGGTACCTCTAGGTACTTCATACTTTATTTTATATACCTACCTACCTAAATTAAATTTAAGAAAAACTTAATTTATAAATCCCACAAAAGTCACCATTTGTAAGGCCCAACATTTTAAGTGTGAACCAAGAACCACCTAGAAATAAATAAATAATCACATATTCTATTCGATACTAAAATTCTGGAGAATGTGCTAATAGTATAAGATGGCCACTCACGCGAGTATGTACCCAGTGCGTGTGCGGGCAAGTCACTTGTCATGTGAATCGTATCGAGTTCAGTAAAATGTATAATTACATCGCAAAATAGTAGAAATTGATGCCTTACCTCAGTGTCAACAATCAAAGACAATCGACATATTTCATTACAGCACACATTCATTCAAATTCTTGTGAAAACAAGATTGATTGTTGACACCAAGGTAGGTATTCATCAATTTCTCTTATACGATTGACATGAAAGTGAGTTGCCCGCATGCGTACTGAAGGCTCACTCGGTGGGGATATGATAACTTTTTTCGCTAGGTGGTGTTTTGCAACTTTTAGTGCCGAATAAGGTTTGTGCACAGAAAAGAAATCTTATACTAAAATAAAAATTACCTATTTAAATTCTGAATACTTACTTGAAGTATTGGCATCTGCAGATTTAACTTGAGCATCAGGAATAGCTATGGCTGAATCGGAAGTATTTACAGCTGATTCCGCAGTCTCTGTTGCCGCTTCAGAGGTCTTCACAGCGGCGTCAGTGGTGTCCATGGGAGACTCGGCCGAATCCACACTAGGTTCCTCGTCAGCTGCATTTGCAAGGACATCATCGTCCAGCGTGACAACAGCGGGGTCAGCTGTGCTTTCAGCCACTTCGGAAGTGTCGGCAGTTGCTTGGGAACCACCGGCCAACGCATCGACGGGCTCTTGCGAGTCGTTCTTCGACGCGTTGACGACTTGCGAAGACTCGGCAGAGACGTCCAAGTTGGAGTCGTCCTCTCCCGCGAGCTCCGAGCTGGGAAGAACGTCGTCGGCGAGGTCCGATGTCTTGTCCTTGTCGGACGTGTCGTCGACGTCCATCAGCTCCTCGCAGGCAACGACTTCGGGCTCGTCCGACAGCCCGATCGGGTCTTCCTCCGTCTGACTCGCGATCTCCATCAACTCATCAGACGTGTCCACAGTCACGGGGTCTTCCAGATCTTTATCCTAGAAATAATTATAGCAAGTCTTGTACCATTACTATGATAGACAATTCATCAAACAAAGTTTAAAACTCTAAGGTAGGTACCTAATCAAAAATCATGATTAATATGTTTTTTAATACAAATTGGTACTACTACACAGAGCAAGTTGGCTTCGGAACAACTCTCTAAACTTCTATTCTAAACTACAATGGGCCATCATTCTCATTCATGACCAAGGTGAGGTCCTTTCGCAGCCTTCTCTCAGTAGATAGGCAAATGCTAGGAAGGTGTGCCTATATTAATAGGCAACAACAGCCCCTACCCACATATCATCCTTATTCCTTACCTACCTTTATTCATCAACATCAAAATAATTCATCTGTCACCACTACAATTTTAAAAATCCCTATAAAAATATTGATGGGTAGGTGTATTGAATTACCTACTAGTAGCTTCATTAACTTTTCAAATCGAAATCAAGAAGATTCTTGAAAAGCATTTTAAGCCATTAGTTAGTAGGTACCTAATAAATGCAGACCTTAATCAAGACAATTTTTAAATTGTTTATAAACAAACCTTATTAGTAGTGCTAACATCAAGGAAGTCCTGCATCTCCTGGTCGTCATCCACCTCCATCGCTGTTTCTTCTGGACCTTTAGTCCGCTCATCTTCGCTGGTTCCCGCTTCCACATCTCCCTGCACGTCACTCATAGCTTTAGACACTTCCGCTTCTTGAGAATCATCACCCAGTTGAGCTATCTCGGGAGAAGCAGGCTTGTCGGCACGGCACTCAGGAACTTCTTTCTTGTCGAGAACATTGACTGCGATGCCATCTACAGAGTCATCTTTCAGAAGTTCGTTCTCTTCGCTAATATCCAAATCTTCAGTTGGCTCTGTCAAAGGGGCACTATTTTCAGTCAAGTTCGTTGCAACATTATCAGTTGAAAGTTGAGTTTCCTCATTAGCATTAAAGCCATCAGCATCATCATCTTGAGGCGCATCTTTCAGAAGTTCATCCTCTTCGATAATGTTCGTTGAACTGGCATCTTGTGAAGTGTCTTTCTGTTCTAGAGGCGCATCCTCCAGAAGCTGGTCCTCATCAACTCTGGGCTCCTCGCTGATCTTAGAATCTGCTGCATCAGAGATGCTCGACTTCTCACCTATCAGTTCGGATGTAGTCCCGGTATCGTCACTAACATTTTGTAAATCGGATGTAAGATCATTATCTTCAGTTGGTTTGAGATGGCATTCATCTTCAGAATGTTCGTCTTTAACTGCTGCAGACGTTTCGGTTATAGAATCATCGACTGCTGCGACTAAATCACATGGCAAGCTTGGTTCAACAGGTGCATCGTTGGCTGTAGCTGTGAGAAGTTCTGAAGCATCGACACTGTCTGTAGCTGTGAGAAGTTCTGAAGCATCAACATTGTCTGTAGCTGTGAGGTGTTCTAAAGCATCAACATTGTCTGTAGTTGTTTGAAGTTCTGAAGCATCACCATTGTCTTTAGTTGTAAGAGGTTCTAAAGCATCATTGTCTGTAGTTGTGAGAGGTTCTAAAGCATCATCGATAAGGTTTTCAGCAAGATCCTCATTAACGGATGAGAGAACATCACTGGAAGAAGGTATTTGACCTAAACTGATTCCCAAGTCAGAAGGACATGTTTCTGAGGTAGCAGTAGTTGATTGTGTTTCCTCTGAAATGGCGTCTGAACTCTCAGGAACCGGCTCCAGATCATTGATACCGTCGGGATGTGATTCTTGCACAGGCGAGGCAATGGGCTCGGTAGAATGCTTGTTCAAACAATCGCCCTGTCCAAGCTCTTCCAATACAGCACGTGGAACCTCTTTCGACACACTGGCATCAACAGGAATCGCAGAGGTATCGTGAGTTTCAATAGAGTTTTCCATTTCTTATACCACGGATTTGTGGATACTTCTGAAAAGTTCTTCTGAAACTGATCCTGAAAAAAGATAATGAAAAATTAAACTGCGTACTTTCAGCCGAGCATAAACAAATTGAAAATCCCAGATGTTTTATTGCATAGAACGCAACTCTTCATAATATGAATAGGTATATGATAATGATGGAAATTTAGTGAATCTCTCACTTAGGGATGGTGTTTTGGAGGTAACCTGCGAAATAAAAACGCGCACCCCGACTGGGAATCGAACCCAGATCCTTCGGGTTACCGGGCCTTGTTGAAAGTAGGTAGGTAGGTACAACGCTTTGAATTCAGTCTACCATTTCAATTGTTTTCTTAGTAGTTAGTTGGAACTATGGCAAACTTTGGAGTTTGGAATGGCCGTGTGAATCAACCTCAAGAGGGCCGAGGTGAATTATGCCGTGTAGAGTAGATTATAAGTGATTTAACATCAATTTTATGACTGTAGGTGTAGGTATATTAGTGAGGTTCATCGAAATGTCTGCATTATAGGATCTATGAAAGAATTTAATTATGAAGATAGATTGTTTAATATTTCAGACTTGCAATTTGATTTTTACAAGCTTCTTCCGAGTAGAAATTATTAATTAACCCTCCAAGTGCCAAGCAAGAGGTCGATTTTTTCGACACTTGAAACTGTATTTCTAGTGCTACTGTCAATTTTTTCGACACTTCGTAAATTTGGGGCCCTAAATTTGACTTAAGGGCGCACAGAGTAGTATTTTGTTGGTGGATTTGTGTTTGATCAATAGTGGATCAATTTTTTAGCTGGGTCAGTTGATAAAGTTAGTACCTACTTTAGAAGGCCGTGAAACAGGATTCATAAAGATGGATTATTATTATTATTATTACCGTATTAACTCATGTATAAGACGCAATTATATGTCAATATTTTGATTCTGAAAACAGCCCTGCGTCTTATACATGCATACCAAGCTTTTTTCCCAGTAAATCCAAGGTGGATGTTTGTAAACAGAGCTGTGGTAGACTGCCACATGTTTTCTATCTCTGCCTTTCCCTCTCACTCTGTCTGGACTACTCATACTGTGTCTAGACACAACACTATTAACATATTACATTTTTGCAACAAAATGTTTTCCCTTGCATTTAGATCAGGAGACAAAATATATGTTTACGTCTGAAAAACATTGCTCTGACAGTCATAAAATAGACTAAACACTGTTGAATGGCGATCTTAATGGAAGGGGAGGAGAGAAGTTGGGTTTGTTTTGGAATGCAGAGGAAAGGCAGGTGCATGCCTCTTAAAGCAAGCAACAGCTGCTGGGAAGAGACTCCCCTCCCCCCTTTCTCAGAAGCAGGAAATTACTGTTTGTTTACAACAAGTTGGCAGTGATTTTCATTCAAATAGCTCAGTTAGCTGGAAAACCAACATTTAGATGGATATCATGTATACAAACACACAATGTTTTTCATCATTTTACTGCGTCTTATACAGGCATGCTAAGTGTTTTCTTAAAATGGACTTATCAAAACAAGGGTGCGTCTTATACACGAGTGCGTCTTATACACGAGTTAATACGGTAAGTCTATATTCTCAACAGAGCCAGGCTCCACTAGTGAGAATGTTATATAGAGAAGGGAGGAGAGGAAACCCGGTACCGGCATGTAGCCTACTCCTGACGAAAGATACCAAGGGGACCAACGGCTTAACGTCCCTTCCGAAGTACGGTGTAACATTCACAGCACAGGCCTCCACAACCCGCGCCGTCGAGAGACTGATAACAGGTGGAGGGAGGTCGTCACACTAACCCCCAAACACCCCAGTCTCTCTGGCCCAACGGCAGCAACCTGGCAAGGCAGGCGGTCAGCTGTTGAATGGTCACCCATCCAACAGCTGACCGCGCTAAATGTTGCTTAACTTCGGTGATCTGACGAGAACCGAGGTATCCAACACACCGTGAAATCACCGATGTGAAATTTCTCCTATTGTTACCGTGTGCAATTGCGCATACGCATTTAGGTAATCTGAATTCGACGTAGGTACCTATCTTTTATTCTATTGAAGATAATTGATTGATTATTATTTTGTTTTTCACAGCATTGTGAATAATATGTAGGTATTTTGATAAAAATGATTATGGTCTGCAAATAACTTGGCAAAATCCTTTTTTATTTGAAAAAAAAATTATATGTATCTACCTACGATAAATTATATTTTTAATCAATTGATATTTTGAAAAAAAAATGTCATGCACTCACTCATGATCTTTAGTGTTCTGAAACTTTTAAACCCAATCCCAATATTGTTGAACAATTATTTCATATTCAAATTAATTTTCCAAATTATGTCCACGTTTCTGCTAAATAAACTGGTACACCTTCTTACACTTTTTAGCCTTGGCACTTGTAGGGTTAAAATACAAAATTATAATTTTTATGACCGAAGCTATTTCCTCTGGTTTCAAGTACACCGTTCTAAAGAAGTAGTGGCGTGGCGTTCCTCTTGCAAGTAGCTACCTACTAACATGACGGTTCCTTGAGATTGTAAGAACATGCTCGCTTCGGAGTATGAAGTGAATACCAAAATACTTCAAAGTGATTGATCACCCAAGTGAATAAATCACTTCAAAACAGGTATTGGCTTGGTTTTGGTACTTTCAAGGATCTGTTGAGGTAGGGTCAGCGTCCCAGTTCTCGTCCACATCCCTAATCTCGACCACCATTAATACTCTAACCATACTCTACCACTTTAACATTGAATTTCTTAAGTGGACGAGATTTGGGTGAGTGGATTTTTTCTCATTTAAACTGTAACATAACTTTTCTGAGCTCACCCTGCTAGCAATGACCAATCAGAAATGAATCTTCAGCGTCTAATTTATCATGGAATGCAGCCAAGATGTGACATTTCACAAACAGTTGTTTTAAAAATTACTGTAGATATCCTGAATTGTGCTAAAGGGTGACGAGAACTGGTAGGTACACTGACACTAGCAAGCAGGGTAAAACACAGCTCAAGAAGAAATAGGCTCTTTACATCCATTTTCTGATGGGCATTTACCACTAGGAGAGCCACCAGGTAGGTAGTATACCGACACCTATGAAGTAAACAAAGTTTGATAAGTACAAAACGTAAAAACATGCCAGTGAGTCGTAGCTGTTACTAGACAGCTACGTACCTAGGTAGGTAGGTACTAGGTACCTAGGTACTCTCCAGTCATAAGTGAGATCAAGAACGAAGTGTTTTAAATTGACTACAACCATTCATTTGACATCCATTCGGAGTAATAAAATGCCCCCAATAATCTTATGATAAAAGTTATTAGGTACGAGCTGTAGGTGCTGTACGATTCAAACTGGTCTGGTAATAAAAAGACACTGCATGAGCACGATGTTATCACAACCTTTATGAGGCGCTTTATTGAACACAATACAACTGTGCGCCAAGCTCAAAGAGTGAGTTTTGAAGATTACGGGAAACTTAGAATACAAAATTAACTAAGATTTACATACACTTACTAACAGTGGGGACGGTGCTGTAGTTAAGTGGCTAAGGACACATTTTAATTTGTAATACTTGATAACTTGGCAAAAATACTTCTTTCACATCATAAAAGCGGCATCTTCCATCTTGCTTGCAACTCGGAAATGAACAGGTCTACCAAACTAACAAAACAAGAACAGAACAAACAGAATGTCAAACAGCATTTCTATCGACCTTGGATTGGATTGGATTTAGAATTTAGATTTTAGAAGGCACTGCATTGTTTGGGTGTAATGTCAAGTGGAGAAACGAACTTAACGTTATTGATTATTTTTTAATTAAATGTCTGTATGCGTTGGTTCCAAGTGCCCAATTTGTTTACTGAAAGGAAAGCACTGCGTAGTTCGAAGTTTTCAACTCAACTTTAAGGAATCTCTAGTTAATTGTGAAGATCCTGAGGTAAGTACGATGGACCTCTAACCTACATTGACAAAATAACAGGCATTTTCTTGGTGTTAAAATGGGGTGTGACTACGATCCCGACAGCCGGGACTTTCAGGTTAAAAAAATAGTCCCGACCGTCGGTTTTACTGGGCAGCCTAAGGAATAAAACTCTCTATGGGTAGACAAATTCGAACTGGGCAACTTAAAAAAAATTACTCTATGGTTAGGCAGAATTAAAACTTGTGAAAATTACAAATAAAAAAAATGTGCTCCCGGCCGGATTCGAACCGACGACCTATTGCACCGTGGTCCAGTACGCTATCCATAGCGCTATCTGGACGGTCATACTGAAAGCCGTTCTTAACCAGTATATAAATAAACAAGGCCAGTCGGGACTATATTTTTTAACCTGAAAATCCCGGCTGTCGGGATTTTAGTCACTACCGTTAAAATGCTTGCTAGCCTACTTTAATACATGCAATTTAACAATTTATTTACAATATGGATCTTCTTTTGCTTACTCTACCTTCACTTGTGTTCTCTTGGCTTTTAGTTATGACAGGTATTCTGCCGAATGTATTACGCATAAGTAACGTATCGACTATCAATTAACCCGTATTTTAGTGGTAGATAGGTATGCTTATTATGAGTAACTTGGCAGTATTATACCTATGCACCTACCAATTTGAAATCTCATTTCGTAACATCGCCATTTTCGTACCAAACTGTAGGTAGGTATATACCTTGTGTGGTCTGTGTCCACAGACCGTTTTTGCGTTTTCCGTTTTTTTTAACCAATCACAAGTCTCCCTTGAGCAGTTCCTGGACTTATGATTGGTCAGTAAGAAAAAACGCAAAACCGGTCTATGTGGACCCGGCTTTTTCTTTACCTAGGTAGCTTTATAAATAATGTGTATCTTTTTCCTTTCAGTGCTCCTTTCCATTTGGTTATGATGACTCAGCATCACTCATCATCAAGAAGAAGTCAAACAAGTCTGTTGCAGGGAAAGAAAACCGAGTAAGAACTACTGATTCTGTAGCCAACTGCGACTCATTAGACTTAGACCGCATACTAAGCCAGGAGTTACGAGATGAAGGCTGCCCTCAATTTCTTGACACTTTCACAAATCACTCAAATAATGATTTTGGATTTTCGCTTGACGACTGTTTAAATTTTATCGATGACAATCCTATCGTACAAAGTGCTAGTAAAATTCAAGACTCATTGGGACCTGACACTGGTTTCGATAATATTCCAAGTTCTAAAAGTAAAGAAGAAATTGATATCACTGATAATAGTAATACTAATCAATTGCCAGTGAATATTGTTACAAATCATGCAGTATCTTGCTTATCTACGTCTGAAAAGTTATTGAGTAAGGTTGAACATGATGATTTTCAAATAGTGTTTATCAATGATAAAACTTCAGACATTAATGTGTCAGCAACCTCAGAATCTAAACTAAATATACCTGTCAAAACACAAACTGATAATGTAGTAAAGATAGAAATCTTAGACTCAGTGAGTGAAAAAGAGGTTCTTAAAGCTGGTGATAGAATGCTGGTAGTAGATAATCTGCCTGTGACAGGTGATCGTTTATTGAAACAGAGTATTTATTACGCGTTGTCATCGGGTAGGCAGCAAGTTGTAGAAAAGAAGAGAAATGTAGGGGAACAGCAAAAGCGACCACGACCTATACATGCTCTCCAGTTTTGATGTGAAATCTAAGTCCACTAAGCACACACAGACTTAATTGGTAGTTTTACCTGTAACCATTTTAAAGAATCTATTGCTTTGCTAATCAAAACTTGTCATACCGTGTTTTTCAATTAATTTTCTATATCTATGATCAGATTGTACTTTATTGTTTTCATAAATATCTTTTGCACCTAATTACAGTCGCCAGTTTTTCGCTAAAGCACATTCGGATTCTTTGAAAAATCCAACAATGAGGCTTAGCCATGTTTTAGTGACAGGTTTGACGCGTCTCGAAATAAACATTGGCAACTTTGTAAGGCGAAGGGGTGAGGAGTCATTAAACGGTCAGGTAGCTTGAAAAGAAAGTGATGAGCTTAACTCTCATACAATGAATGAATGCCTATTGTATCCAAGATAATGGAAACCCAATGTGCTATAGCGAAAAACTGGCGACAATACTTACTACATTATATTCATACCTATCAACCAAAACTCCCTTCTAGTAATGCCATAAATGATCAAGTTATTTATTGCAGTATTAATTACTAATCATACAAATGGATATGGCAGTAATTGCTGTTCAGAAAGCCTTCAAAAAAAGCACTGCAAAATCTACACCTCCATTTGAAATGGCAGATTCATTGTGGCAAGATAAGGAAGTACGATTCGACCTGCCGTTTAGGTATGTGGCTGCACAAGAACAAACCTACTTACAAAGGACATTTCCAACAAGATTATGCAATTCTGTGTTATTCCAGCGATATGAGGCTACGGCCTGGTGAAAAGGTCTTAGACCGCCTTGATGCAATTGAAGACACCAAAGGCAATAGTGGAGACAGAGGTCGATTGGTCATCACAAATTTGAGAACCATCTGGCATTCCTTAGCCATGCCAAAAATTAGTTTGTGTAAGCGAATCTTACCTCATCAAATTTTTTTCGAATACATTATTATTAATGTGACATATATGTTGTACCTTTACTTCAAACACTGCTGTTTCAGCCATTGGATATAATGCAATCGTTTCCGCAACCACTAAAACAGTGAACTCTGTAAGTGATGTTATTACACTTTTAATTTTAAAGCACCTACTAACCAAATTTTGTGTTTCTTGAAAACACTGTTGTAATAATCATCAAATTACATTTTTTGTAGCGATTGAGGGGGACTACTGAAGCTTTACATGTCCTTACCAAAACACACAACACAAGATTCGAATTTATATTCACAAACTTAGTGCCTGGAAATTTACGTCATTTTACGTCTGTCATCGGAGTGCACAAGTGCGTAATAACAAATAGTCTACTACCTATCGAGTTACTGCAGACCAAAGTAGCATTCGTTAGTTGTAAATGTGTGAATAACATGTGGATTTTTCCCAAGGGCGTACATATCTTCGAGAATGTATCGTGACTTGAAACTACGAGGTGCAATTATTAATGGCAAACAGCTAAAGATTTTACCTTTAGAACAAGTTTATACTACCGTGCCAGGTGTTTGGAACCTCTCTAGTGATCAGGTTTGATTATACAAATAAATATCTGCAGTAGATGAGTTTAGTTGGAACACAATTCACAAATCACGAGAGGTGTTAGTACACTGACTGCACAACAATAATGCGTGACGAAAATAATGCTGAAATTTAGCAGGCACCTACCTATATTTAAGGTCATTAATAAACATAATTATTAAACAGGGAAACTTAGGAACTTTCGTCATTACAAACGTCCGTCTCGTCTGGTTTGCTGATATGAACGAAAACTTCAATATTTCATTACCATACCTGCAAATAACAAATGTGAGTACCTAGTAGAAATCTGAAATAGTAAGGTACTACAAACATACATATTTACGTACTGCATGAGTTAAAGTTGCAAATAATTTTTTATATGGTTATCTTTCTGTAAAATAGATAAAAATAAGAGATTCGAAATTCGGAACAGCGCTTGTTGTTGAAAGTGCAGAATGCAGCGGTGGCTACGTTCTCGGATTCAGAATCGATCCCAGCGAGAAGTTGCGCAATGTTTACAAAGAGTTGGCATCGCTTCATCAAGTATATGGGCAAAATCCTATCTTTGGAGTGCAATACACTTGGGGTGACCAGGTAGGATGGAGAAACTATATCTTGGATTCGCACTTTATGTGACTTACTATGCTTCAAACAGTCAAACTCCTAATTTTATGGGATACTTAACTTTTTGTCATTTGCGCTTTTCTTTAAACTTGTTAACCGTTTCTACGCAGCCTGCAAAAGCCGAGGAAACTCCTGTTCTGGAGGAAGATGTGCAAGAGTTAGACGACACGAATGACGAAATGTCAAACGCTTTCGTCGCCTATTTTGCCGACGGTGGCGGGCAGAAAGATCGGGAACCTGTCTACAGTTCTGACCTCGGACTCGCGGTGGAGAAGTTGAAAGATGGATTCACTTTACAGAGTCTTTGGGAAGTTTTACCATCAACTAATTAAAAGCACATGCATGCACTGAGTGGGGAAGATTTAGTTAGGATTCACACACAAACAGTTATTGGAAATTTGAAAATACATCGCTTTATTGTACTATTTCAACAACTCTTCACTATTAAATATAATTATAAAATAATTTTTATGTCGTTTTGTTGTCATTATCAAATTACCTCAAATTTCACAGTAGAGTAGAGAAACTGACTAGATTAGCACTAGCAGAAGAATTGAATTCTTGGTATGAATCTACAAAATTCGTCTTTCTATAACTGAATGAAAGCAAAATACCATCAATTCTATTTGGAAAGTTGCTTACAAAAATGAAGCAAACATTCCTTTTTGTTAGATACCTCAAATCTACAAGGAAGCAGCTTAAATATTTTTATTTTCAAGAATTTAAGTACCTACATCTAAAATTTTGTAAAATGGTTGAGAATGGAATTGTTGCCATTTTCTTATTCTGAAATTGTGCCAATGAAAACATCCATAACCGTTTTCAATTGTTGCAATTTACTGTATAAAAAAGATACACCGCTGAGACAAATTGTGAGATATCACAATTCGAAAGTTTCGGATTAGGATAGACTTGAAGTTCTATCGCCTGATGATGTGTCCACGTGTGAGGTCCTTCTCGCTCATCGTTTGGACCCGAGGTTTCTTCTCGGGACTTATGGCGGATCCGGTGACGGCTAAACCGGATCTCAGAATCAGCCCTTCTTCTGTGTCCGCCATCATCTGCGACACCGACTTCACTTCACGTGAATATCGACTGCAATGATCAAAACAACTCTTGGTTTGACTTTCATCTCTGTACCTCACTAAAACTCTTGTGACTTGTGGTTGTGACTTACGCAGTTGACTTGCGAATAACGACTCTCGTTGTTATCAACCCTTCGTCACGGGGCCAAACGGCGGAGAGATGCCTCGACTGATGGTGATAATGATCACCAAGAGTAGTCGCTGGGAGGGTCATGCCCTAAAGTAGAAAAGAATGCATTACGTATTTAGCGTCATTATTATTCTAGTTTGTTACACTTGTATCACAACTTTATATTTTAAATCGCATTACCAATTATAGATAAATTACTAAAAGAAGGATTATCCTCTTACTTTTCAGTACCTTATTGGCCTTTTTTGAACTTTTAGTCTGGCCAGGTTGGTGCGGTAATTCTGGTAGACACTGAAATAGTGTTTTCTCTGCTCGAAAGTCTTGTACCACTCGCTCAGGTGCTGCACAACAAATTAGAAAGATATTACAATAATATCCAACAAAGCTAAAAGTTACTGGATGAAATCTCTTCCTAAGCAAAGCAATTTTTTGAAAAGTAACTTATTTCTTCATAGTGGGATTGATGTCAAAGCTAAGAAGGGATCTCCATTCTTTTCAGGTTTTTAATACTTAATAAAATAAATCATGAATGCTGCACTAATTTCTTCAAAACTATAACAATCAACGAAGGTCACACAAAGCAAATACCTTAACCCATGAAGGGTGTCTTGGGGCAACAAGCCCCGCAGTTCACAATACAGCCAATTTTTTGGAAATTTCAACTTTTAAAAGTGGGTTTGACTTGACAAAAGATAAAAGCTGAATTTTTATTTTCAAAAAGCTGTAATAACGGAAGTGGGGTTTACTGGATGTATGGAGGGATTTTTTCCCTCCCCTTTACCAAGCGGTTTATGCACCGGGAACCTAATGGTTACCTACCTGAATGAATTGTTCATTTGCATAAACCTCATTTAAAATAAAATTAATCTGCATTAATAATAATAATAATAATCTATCCGCTGGTTCCAATATTATTTATTATACCAATATTATTAATGAATGACCAGCGTTTCAACAACACTGTGCATTATTAAAAATATGATCATCATAAAAATTACCATTCTTCACTGTCAGTGTCCAGCGAGCTTGACCTTGGGTAGCACTTGCCGGGGGTAGGAAGTGTTTCTTCGATGGCCGACTCTCCTCCAGATTGTTTTTATTGTTGTTGTTATCCTCGCCAAGCCCTGAATCTGATTGGCTGTTGGGTTGACGTCGGGCGTTGGGCGGAAACGTCAGTCTCATCTCGACGTCTGGCTGTGTTTGGTTGTTGTTACCGGCAACCGTCACTGTCCAGCCAACACCAACTGGCAAACAGAGAATTGCTCTCGGTTCTCATTGTGAAAAAAATATAATTTAACCAAATTCAAATTCTACAAAATAATGAGTGTTAAGTATGGATGCATGATTTTATTTACCTGGACTGAATAATAATGAAATAATACATTGGTTTAAAAATAAATTGAGTTGGTGTGTTGAATTTTATTAGAAAATAAAGGAAATGCAGAGGAATTGCGGAAGAGAGAAGGGTTACGAAATTAATACAAAATAAACATCTTATTCATGGTTGTGCAGTGAAATGAACATTTTAAAGAATAAAGTCAAAGTATAAAAAATCAGTGTCTAAAATCTAAAGTAATTCACTAAATTCTCATTTTTGTACTGAAGAATTACCATTAGCACTGGTTTGCCTGGGATGTTGTCCTGCTTCTGGTCTGTAGTGCTGCGACTTTGTCCGCTGATTGCTCGGCAATCTCCTGTGCTGTTGTCGAATCGGCCATCTGACAGGCAACATTGCGGGACTTATCGATCTCTCGGTCTCCTCTTCGCTGGACGTCACCGACGAAGATTCCGAGGACGCTTGCTCTTCTGAACCCTCGAACAAGTACGGAGGCTGAACGCGTGGACTCGGCAGATGCAGGTAAGTTGTTATTCTCTTTCCGTCGGAGCTGTTGGAGTCGTATTGGCGCTCGTCGCTGGCGACGGATTGCTTCCGTGAAGCAGCTACTGGTTTTAGTTCCGGTAGCGTTGGGAGGGGCGGAGTTGTTTTTGATGTCTGACCGTTGTAAGGCACTGTGTAGGTCCGAATGCGGTTTCCGCTGCCTCCGACATTCACGGTCTTCACTGGAGAGACATTGCTTTTGCCTCCTGCTGTAAACATAAGGATAAAGTGAAATTAAGGTGGCTGGATCGATCGATTTTCTGAAGTATTGGAGAGCTTTCACTAATTTATTAAGTGTACAAAAATCACGTTTATAAATTCTTTTAGCACCTAATTTACTTGTATAATATACTGGGTAGTTGAAATAGACAACATTTAAATGGTATTTATACGTTATATTATTATTTAGAGCAGTATTACTGCCCTAAAGAAGTTAGTTTTGAATTGGATATTGAAGATTTTTCCGGATTTTTCTATAATTTTAACAATACGGTACAATATGGCAACATCGTACTTTGAACATTTTGATTTGTGTGGAGTCATGATGGCTGAGGTTGCTGAGCTTACACCTAGAGTTTACTTTCATGAAAAGTCAAGGTATCTTTAGTAGGCATTTAGTGCCTTCTAACTACCTTGAGCACTCCCGTGTTGCCAAAAGTATTTTGACTTGATTCGCAATTTGAATTGAATCGCCTATAACTTTTTATTTAGCACACGATGATATTGGTTTATATTTTTTTAATGAAATTTAATAGATCAAAGATTCTTTCTTATACAGGATTTTTGAAAATCTATCGAGCCAATTAAATAAAATCTTCATTTATAGCAAATTTTTCAAACCTGCCATAAGATAACATGGGAAAATACTTCTTTCTTATTCGCCTATCTCGAAAACTAGACACGGGAAGTATTTCATTTTTTGAAGTGTTGTTTAGGGGATACCAATGAGTGAGTACAGCAAAATTGAACACTATCTGAAAAAATGGTCGATCGACCCAGCCACCTTAATAGGGTTTGAAATAAGCAAAGTTACAATTATTTTTTTCATACTTTAAACCCTATACTGTCCACTAATTTTAAAATTCATCTGCATTACATAATTTAAGTAAAATACTTGAGTACATAATAGCTATATTGTATGAATAACTCATTCCATTACCATCAGCTCCACTGGTTTCTGGACTCGACTTTCCTCCGTCCTTCAGCAGATAAAAGTTGATCCACCCTTTCGACAGCGACGACATTCCCTCATCAGTGTGAGGTGCGAGAGCAGCTCGTCCTTTATAATAATCCTTCACCGGCTCTTCAAGGTCATCCACTTCCTGAATCACGACACTCTCGATTAGTGGACCATCAGTCTTCAACACTCGTATCGGCCTCGGAGTTCGTTTGCTCGCTCCGTCACTTCTTCTTTGACTCCGAGGTGTATTACCTTCCCTGGGCGATGGATTGTCCATGGGACTCCTGGGACTTGTGTTTTCCGATTTGACGTCGGCACTCTCCAACTGACTTGTTAATTTACTCGTTGGCAATGAAACGCTTCTAGCTCGATCCATCAATCTTGACTCGTCCAGTGAAGAGTCCAGAGATCCACTCCGTTCCTCCGGAATGACCTCGAAGCGTTGTTGAAACCTGTTGAGGAGATTTGCTGATCGTCGGATGGGAGAAGACTGGTGCCTGCGCCTCACTGGAAGCTGTGATGTTTTCTGTGATGACCCCGGTAGATTGCTCCGCGGAGATGAAACGAGCTTTTGCAGATCGTTGGGCGACTTCACAGGTATTGAAGACTTTCTCAATTGTTTTTCATCCTCCTTGTTTTCAGCATCTCTAGGACTACTTTCATTAGATCTTGACCTCCCTTTTGGCAATTTCTTCTCTGCTTTCTTTGCCTTCAGTTCCCTCCTCGCCTTAGCTATCTTTGCCTTCTGCTCCTTCGCCTCCCTCTCCTTTGCCTCCTTCTCTTTCTGCTCCCTGGCTTCAACCTGTTGCATTCTCTTCATGTTAATGACTTCGTGTCTGCTTGAGAGTCTCTTCTTCAGTTTCTCCGGCAACAACTCGGCTACGATCGGACTAGACGCTGTCGTCACCTCCGTTGGCTCATCCATTGCTATGAAGAACGTTTTGGACTTTTCCCTTGGCTTAGCAATGATCTTTTGACCTTCTGGTAACAGCTCCACCACATCTTGCGCTCTGTAGTGTTTGGGACTTATTGGCACTTCATCTAAACTGTCTACGAGACTGAGACACTCGGAATCACTGCTGTTGCTCGAACAGTCTTGCGAAGAAGTGTTGACCAGCATGGAAACAGTTCGAGGCAGCGCAGAGTACCTCGGGACAGCCAACTGAGCATCCACGTTGTTCTTACGGTAAACTGTGCCGGCTCCTACGGCACTGAGAGCGCCTGCACCTGGTGTCATTGGAAGACTGACGTCGGTCCGCTTACTCATCCAATACCTCTGGCGCTGGTGTGCGAGCTTCGTGTATTCATCCTCGTCGAAATTCTCCGCCCAGGGGGTGTTGGATTCTCTCTCTTCTGTGTAATGACTCTCCGAAGAGAACACTAACTCGCTTCGAGGTGGCTCAGACGATCGAGATTCAGAGATTCTATCCACCTTGGCATATTTCTCCTCGGTGGATTTGGACATGCTGAAAGGTCGATTGATTGGGTAAGTTTGTTGAAGGTCATCAAGAACCATCTCAGGGGATTTTAAAGGGTTCAAATCACTTTTTATTCCACAGAAGTTTGACTCAATAGGAAGGTCCTCATTTCTGTCCTCCTCAATATTCTGTGGAGAACAAGATATTGGCTGGTGTAACTCTTCTGTTTCTATATCAACCGGAAGACTCTGATTTTCAGCTTCATCATCGGCTTGCGGGGATGACGCAGCATCTGTTCTCGACACATCAGTGCAACCGCACTGCTCGGTGTTCGTTGCTGTGGTTGCCATGGCTACTGGGGTGTCCGTGTTGGTCGCCGTGGTCTCGGACGTGTGTTTCTGCTCGCTCTGAGTCTGCGTCGACTGCGTCATCACATCGCCGTCGCGCGGAGAGTTGCTCATCGCTTGGCTCCGAGGTAGCGAGTCCGACGGAATGCTCATGGTGGAGTCTTGCGTTGAAGACGAGCGATCTGTGTTGGGTTGGTAGAGTGTCACAGAGCTCGTCCTGTCGTTCACGAAGCTGGATCCACCCGACGGTCTGTCGCTGGACATCGGAGTGCTGTTCGGACTGATGCTGTTCGATACTGAGCCCAGGTTGAGAGGAGGTACAGATTGAGGTGATGCTTCTTGGACTTCTCTTGGAGTAGAACCGTTCACTTCATCGTCCACTCCACCCGGGGTTGTGCCGTCTCTCTCTTCAGGCGTCGTCTGGTCACTGAAGCCGGATGTCTTCTCAATAGATGATTCGGAAGCTGAAGATCTGTCCAGCATGCGACCTTCTGAACGAGGTGATGACACATTGTTTGACTGCTGATGATCTTCATTAGTTGGAGAGCTCTGGATCTCTTCCGGTGTGCTCACTTGTTCAGATCGTTCAGTTTCAGAACTGGTCCTCGGTGAGTTTCTTTGCGACGGGATTTTATTTTGTAATTTCTGTGAGTAACCATCGTCTATATCTTCAATTGGAATTGAGCTACTGCCAGGGCTGTCAATAGTTTCTTGTGAAATGTCCCGAAGACAAGGATTTCTCTCTGCTTTCAGTAAAACTTCAGCAATTATTTCGTCTTCGTCAATTGCTTTATTGATCGAGAGATGTTTTGTAGACGATAACACACTGTTGTTGTTCTTCCCATCTTTGTCTAGAGGAACATCAGATTTTCCTACACTACTCTTCGGTGATTTTGATTCCTTCAAGGCAGCTTTTTCACTCTCCTCTGCTATCACTTCAAGTAAAAAATTCTTACACTCTACACAATCTGGACTCTTAACTTCCTCCGACGTCGAATCGATATTGTTATTCAATGGCACCTTCACTTCCTGCACTTTTTCCTCACTTTCGTCTGAAGCCGACTCTTGATTACCTTTTGCACCTTTATACATTGGTGGATTTTTCCTAACTCTCGGTTGCACATTAGTCCTTGCCGGTCTCCTGAACGTGTTCTCATCAAAACCTCTTCCCGTCTTCCTCCTGCGATCTCCGGGCGGCGTTCTTCCCCCTCGCGGAGTCGAGGCGTTTCCGACTCCGGACTTGGTCGACGACACGCCCATGTTCTCGGGAGTGAGATTGGGAACGGTGACGGTCCCATCGCTGTTGCTGTCGGAGTGTTGCTTCGTGAGGTTGTACTTCCGCATGATAGTCTCCGGCACCGAGTAGCGGCGATGTGGTAGACCTGCGAGGACCTGCGTGGCAGGACGTCCTCGGTCGTTGCGGGTCATGCGTCCTCCGGTTCCCATCGCGGAGGGCGGTGAGGAAGGCAAGTCAAACAACGACGACTTGTGCAAGTCCCTGAAGAGTAAGACAACACAGTTTTATTAATCAATATTCCAACAAGTTGTCAAATATCACTCCTAGTTCTACTTCATAAATCGTTTTGAATAAAATATTAATGCCACATATTGATTATCAGAAGTTTCTGTTTGTAAAACGAAATTCAATACAAGATAACGATTGAAGAACGTCTAGACTATTCACCTGTAGAAGAAGACGTCATACAAAAAATCGAAAATGTGTCTATTTCTTGAGTAATTGTATTTCTGTGCTGAAAATAGAAGTAGGCACTACGTCATGTAAACTATTTCAAAATTGGCATAACTTTCAAACTCTTTCTCCACTCTCTTTTGTATATTATAAAGAACTTTAATTTATTGCTTTACTAAAGGTGTTGAAACTCGGCTCTATTTTCAATGTAATCGTTTTATGGTCTAGTTGTAAACAATTCCAAAGTACAGACACACTACAGAATTGTGTTCACATTCTTTCGGGAATCGAAGTGTGGACTATAGCATGGCTTATTCTTAGCTTTTTATTGTACCTCCTCGACTATGATTAAATGCTTCAGAGCATGGAATGGAAGATTTTATAATGGATCGGAGGGTTTCAAGATCCTAGCGTGAGATAACAAGGAAACAATTTGAAACTTTAAAACTCAGAAGCTTCTTCTTTTCAAGTAATCGGGTGAAACAAACTTCGATGTAGTCAAGGCAAATATTAATGACTTAATGAGCACCTAGTTGTAATAAATATATGCACATGTCAAATCGATCTTGCTGCACTTTTACACGACCTGTACTACCTAATTTACTTGCAAGTAAATCTTGATAAAGCGTTCAGAACTAAAGATATGGTTTAATGGATATAAATATTGACTCATAATTTTGCCAGTTCCTGCATGGATACGTTACGACGCGAATTTACTCTATATTCTCAGTTTATACTTAATTTCGAAAACATTATGCAGCTCGTTTGGCTGAAGTTTTTATGGGAATCAACACAAATATTACCTCCGCAAACAAGGCACAAAACAATCTGACACTTGCTTTACATTTTCTAAATAGGTCACAAGTGAAATAATGGTAGGGGTTTCGGAAGGAAACGATTTGCCTTTATTAAAATAAATTTTGATATTTGAATTCTTAGATATGAAAAAATATGTTTTATTGTCTACATTATCGTAGCCTACTACGTCTTAAACTTTCCCTCTCGTATTTTTCCCACATGTGAGAAAGTAAAGTACTAAAGGTGTAATGTTGTACGTGATTGATGCATCTACACGGCGCCAAACAGACAGTTTGCTACATATCCATGCTTATGCAAATCCCTGTTCGACCGGACAAGCGTCTCTCCAGCTCCACCCTCTGTTCCTGCATATTAACTAGCCGTCTGCTGGCACGCCACATCCCCTACTTGAATAGGGATTATATTCGTCTATCAGCATAGGTCACGAGAATCATGATGGTGATAATAAGGTTGTTTCTCTTTGAGCCATTTCACGGTGCGAACCAATGACCCTTGGCTACACCCACGGACGCTAATATCGAGTGTTTTGTGTTTTATGGGCAAGTGTTGTGCCAGTGCTCTCGAGTTAGAGGGGAATATACAGAATCCACACAAAAAGGCTCCATGTGGTTGGGATATTGGTGTGTGTTGGTTGTCAAAAATTCACTTCAGGGCAGCCCCGTGGGAAGGAAGACCCGAGCGCTTGCCAAATTTGGGGGCGCCAAATTTTTTAAACTAGATTTTTTGGATAGATAGGTACTTCTATACTTGTGGTAAAAAGTATCACAAATGAGACAAATAGCAAACCCACAAAATTTCCTAACTTAGGCCCAGATGCACAAAGCTTTTCCCCCGGGGGTTTGGAAGTAAATCGCTTTATTTCGCTATTTGTTTGATATAGGTAGAGCAAAAAATTTCCAAAATACAACGTTTCCAAATAATGAAAATTATTCAAATAATCCAAAAAGCTTTTTGTTCTTTGCCTTGGTGGAGGGGGGCTTCTCAGCGGCCCCCTGAGATGGGGAAAGGCCAAAATATTCTTTGCTCGTGGTGTCAAAGAGCATAAAAACCTAAGAGGGTAGGGGCTGACTTTCAAGTACACTGTTGGTTTGAGAACTTTGGCAAAAACGAATTATTTCCGCGGAAATTGAGCATTAGTGCATATTCCATGCCCTCTCTAGTGGTATACAGAAAGTATCCGTTTCATATCTTAATTTTTAATGAAGATACTTCCAGTTCAATTTTATATTTCTTGACAAATGGCGTGCTTGCCAACCGCCATAATATTGTAAATAAGTTATTAGTTACAAGGAATAATAATGCAGAACGTATTGTTAGGGAAAGGGTCACCAAACATTTCGGTCACTGGGTAAAAGAATTCGTGTCACTAACAATTTGATACACGTCATAAAGATTCATAAGTATTGATTTGTATATTGTAATGACTTCGCACGAAGAGGATTACGAAGGAAGGATTTAAAAGAATTCGTGTGAATAATATCATAATAACCCCCCACCCCCGGATCTTGTGACATTTCCGATTGTTTTGCATATACTAGGTGGTATGTTTATTTCTTTAGCCTTGCCCGACAAATATTGATTCTCTAAAAATAAATGATTTGACCGAATTAAACGGAGAATGTTGAATGGTGGAAATGTGACTCCAGCAAAATGCCTTGAATTTAGCATAGAATTTCACCTTCTCTTCTTGGAAATTATAAATTGACTTTATTTAAACTGCAATGAAATATTCGCGTGTGCTTAACACAATCGATTAAGAACTTCCGTAATCAGTGTATAATCACTTCAAATATGAAAAACGTCGATTTTCATTTATAATTTTAATTTAGGGTAGGTACACTCCCCCAAATAATAAACGGTACTTGGTACAAAACGTATTGGCTGCTGGGCCGGTTCCTTGACAATCAATCCTTGTTATTATCAATGAAATCAGAGCTCACCTAAAAGAGTTTGATAATGCGTTAGCACTGACTTCATGGGATGATGCCATCAAACCTTAATCAGTCAATTCATTTTCTTTCGAGTACCGTTTATTATTTGGGGGAGTGTACATACATATACATGCCATTTGTTTCAATTTTATAAGATTTAAACTTTGATTGAACTCTAAAATCGTAAAGGTTATCAAATTTGAATGAAAGCACGCAAAGCAAACACTTTGAAAACATGTGCTGACTAGTCATATAAGAACGTGCTTATCACGGAAATACACAATGCACTCGAGACTTGACATTTAGTCAGCACTTTGCATATTACTCACCTATCAAGCGAAGAGTAGCTACGGTGAGGCACCCAAGCTTCTCGAATAGTGTCTAGCACGACGTCCAAGTCAATGACACTGCCTCCTAGAGATCACGCAAACAAAATAGAACACGATTATTATCGACAATTTCAACGTAGAATACCGGCATTATGAAGCAGAAGCACCGACACGAGAGAGTTTTGATACGCGTGTAACTGACATGTTCGCTGATGTGTCGATCATTTAAAATAAATAACGTTTTCGAATGTTTCGTTTGAACGAATGTGTGGTTAGATATTGACCTATTTATTGTCGACCAAAAACATAATAAATTCAGAGTCCAAGTTTGAAAATTTCCGTAAAAAGTTAGACCTTACGAACTAGTTTTGTGTTGTATCGCAGATAACTCCAAGTACGAATTCAAGAGTGTCCTCGAAATTGTTTAAAATTGGGGCGAAACAATTATCTAATGATTCATGGACGCGGTGAAGCTGTTGAAGTCTAAACATTTGAAAAGTCTGACTACTTTGTTAGAAATTGAACGTTTGTTGTCCATAACAAACATGGCTCCTACTATGTTAATTTCGTGAAAAATTAGGTTAAATCAATATTAAAAAAACGCCGCTGCTTCTTAATAGAACTTCACTAAAACGTAAGCAACACACTGAAAACCGCTCGAAGACACTTGCAACTTTATAATCCAGTCGGTAACTTCCAAACACATGTCTACACATGAGTAAAATGATTTACCTCCTCAACAAAGACGGTGCCGTCTCAGTATCAGACTGAGTGACCGCATTGTCGTCCCGCACGCGATCAACTGACCCCACCGTCTCATGCCGTCTTTTAAACCCATGCTACTCGGACTGTTTCGCAATCTCGAGTACCCCTGATCGATACCCGACTCGCGTAGACCAGAGATATGTCATGCCATGACTCGATGAATGCGGTATCATGGTCACGGTGCATTACGTCTGGTCATTTGTCATTAGGATTACCATACGTTTCCTGTATGTTTGTTGATATTTTAAATGCTACATGCGGGAGTAATTTTTTTTCTATTGACATTCAGTTACACACGTATTAATTTTCATTTAAAATGTTACACTATAGGTATTTTGTATTTCTAAGTACACCCAACAAATCATAAAACGGTATTTGAGCGAAACGGATTGGCTGCTGGACAGGTTCCTTGATAATCAATCCTTGTTATTATCAATGAAATCAGAGCTATTAGAGATAGATGACGAGTTAGCATAGACTTCATCGAATGATGGCGTCACATTTTTTTCAGTCAATCCATTTCCTTTAAATACCGTTTTATTTTTATCATTTGTTGAGTGTACATGATGGAAACATGGCAGCAAATTATTTTATCTAATTAAAACCACAAACCACAGTCTTTTGTCTCACTTGATTAAAATAACGTTAGACTGATTAAAATGACGTCAGCTAGATCTTAGACAAACCAAAAGACGTAACAGACTGTGGTTTTACTGCACCTTTAAACTTTTTTATTTCCTCGTCTGATTCCTATACACACCGTATTTTATAAAAATCAAGAAGAAATTTATTTTAAAAACAAATAATTTAACTCCCAACTTTATATCTTCCCAGGGGGATAATGTTTTAACTGCCAAGTAATATTGAATGCCGATAAGCCTTAATTAAAATTTAATTTATGATTATTAATTATAATAAACAATAAAACGTCTTCACTTTACATTCCAAAAATTGGTCTAAATCTATTAGTCTTACGCAACTTGAAATATACTTATTTTGTAAATACGTGAAGCAATCAAGAAAAAGCCCAACTATTTGCATTCGCATTTCCTCTTCTCTAAATGAATAACATAACATTATGCAAAACATCATCTCGTTGTCGCATACAATTACACATTATGTCAAGAAGGATGTTAGCGCTATAGTTTATTAATTAAACGATTCGTCGAAGGTTGTAATTAATCGCGCTCTATGAATTGTAATTAGGTACTTGACATTGGTCGGAGTTGCATCGGCGCAGAGTTCAAAGAAGTGTTGGAGAATAAACTGTGCAGCATTCGCTCAAACTCGATCGTAGATCAAAGAACATTCGATTTAATTACTGGAAACCTGTTTAAAATGACACAGAAGTTCAAAAACTAAAAAAATATATATAATTGAATCAATCAAACAAACAAAGAATTATTCATGTTTACAAAGGAATGTCAAGCAGCAATCTTAACTTACAATCTGTTTTACTTGGTTGGTTGATTTAAACTTTATCTTACCCCATAAACTGAAGTTATGTATTCCTATTACCTTTTTGTCATAAATCAATGCATAAAGTATTGTGTAGTTTTATAACTCGCGTCATAAATTGTAAATTCGCGCAGAAATTTACCGTCTTAAACAATGTAGACATTCAATATTTACTGACTGCACTTTTAAGAATACGCGCCTCGCACAAGTTGAAAATAACAGAACAGTTGAAAATACATATTTGTTAGCATTGAGGGTAAAACAATTATTTACTTTACAATTCAGTCAAAACTTAAAATGGACGACGAACAAATGTCCACAATATTTGATTTGATTGTAGAAGTAAGAGATGTTTTGTCTCACCTATTCTGTTGGCGAACAAGAAGCTGTTGAGATCTCTAGGAGGTTGTCGGAGACGTCGCCTCCATGTTGCCCTTCCCGGTGTCCTCCTCTTGGTCAGATACCCAGGGCGTCGGTCGGCGTCGTGCGGCGTCGTCTCCTCTCTGTTTACATAACACTCTCTTACACACCTCTCTAAGCCTCTACACAACGTCCTCTTGATCAGATACCCAGGGCGTCGGGCGG
This sequence comes from Leuctra nigra, assembly GCA_934045905.1. Taxonomy (NCBI): domain Eukaryota; kingdom Metazoa; phylum Arthropoda; class Insecta; order Plecoptera; family Leuctridae; genus Leuctra; species Leuctra nigra. The sequence goes on from OW203766.1 coordinate 29,801,042, forward strand.
CGTCGGGCGGCGTCGCCTCCTTTCTGTTGACATAACACTGTATACACACCTCTCTATATTATAGACCTCCACACGACGTCCTCTTGGTACGATGTCCAGGGCGTCGGACGGCGTCGCCTCCTCTCTGTGACATAACACTCTCTTACACACCGCTCTAGACCTCCACACGACGTCCTCTTGGTACGATGTTCAGGGCGTCGGTCGGCGTCGCCTCCGCTCTGTTTACATAACACTCTCTTACACACCTCTCTAGACCTCCACACGACGTCCTCTTGGTACGATGTTCAGGGCGTCGGGCGGCGTCGCCTCCGCTCTGTTTACATGAAACTCTCTTACACACCTCTCTAAACCTCTAGACGACGTCCTGTTCGTCAGATATCCAGAGCGTCGGGCGGCGTCGGGTGACGTCGCCTCCTCTCTGTGACATAACACTCTCTTACACACCGCTCTAGACCTCCACACGACGTCCTCTTGGTACGATGTTCAGGGCGTCGGTCGGCGTCGTGCGGCGTCGCCTCCTCTCTGTTGACATAACACTCCCTTATACACCTCTCTAGACCTCCACACGACGTCCTCTTGGTCCAGGGCGTCGGTCCTCGTCGGGCGGCGTCGCCTCCTCTCTGTGACATAACACTCTCTTACACACCTCTCTAAGCCTCTACACGACGTCCTCTTGGTACGATGTTCAGGGCGTCGGTCGGCGTCGGCCGGCGTCGCCTCCTCTCTGTTGACATAACACTCTCTTACACACCTCTCTAGACCTCCACACAACGTCCTCTTGGTACGATGTTCAGGGCGTCGGTCGGCGTCGGGCGGCGTCGCCTCCTCTCTGTGACATAACACTCTCTTGCACACCTCTCTAGACCTCCCCACGACGTCCTCTTGGTACGATGTTCAGGGCGTCGGTCGGCGTCGGGCGGCGTCGCCTCCTCTCTGTTGACATAACACTCTCTAACACACCTCTCTAAGCCTCTACACGACGTCCTCTTGGTACTATGTCCAGGGCGTCGGTCGGCGTCGGGTGGCGTCGCCTCCTCTCTGTTGACATAACACTCTCTTACACACCACTCTAGACCTCCACACAACGTCCTCTTGGTACGATGTCCAGGGCGTCGGTCGGCGTCGGACGGCGTCGCCTCCTCTCTGTTTACATAACACTGTATACACACCTCTCTAGACCTCCACACGACGTCCTCTTGGTACGATGTCCAGGGCGTCGGGCGGCGTCGCCTCCTTTCTGTGACATAACACTCTCTTACACACCTCTCTAAACCTCTACACGACGTCCTCTTGGTACGATGTCCAGGGCGTCGGTCGGCGTCGGACGGCGTCGCCTCCTCTCTGTTGACATAACACTCTCTTACACACCTCTCTAAGCCTCTACACAACGTCCTCTTGGTACGATGTCCAGGGCGTCGGTCGGCGTCGGGCGGCGTCGCCTCCTCTCTGTTGACATAACACTCTCTTACACACCTCTCTAAGCCTCTACACGACGTCCTCTTGGTACGATGTCCAGGGCGTCGGGCGGCGTCGGGCGGCGTCGCCTCCTCTCCGCTATGATCAGACATTACACTTGATCGTCTCATGCAGAATGCTCGTGACCTTCCTCAATGCTCGACCAACTATTGTGCAGTGGATGGTAGATAATATTTGCCTGAACTTTGTACTGAGTAATTATGGATAATTATGTAATACCGGAATAAACTAGATTTGCTAAGAAGATGCTGCGAAGAGCGATTTCATTTGCTACTCGACAAATTTGCTGTATTAATTAAATGCATAAAACCTAAATATTAAATAACAATAATTTCTTTTACAATGTGTCACAATGCATTGATGTGTTAATTGATATTTGTACTTTTTTGTTACGTCTAGACATAAAAACAAAAACCGTTATCAAATTTGTACAGTTTTGAGACATAATTTTGAATTCAAAACCAGGTCTGAATTGAATTTTTTTTTGTGGAAATACAATACCGTCCTTGGGGCTAAACTACAGAACTTTTCGATGCAACTGATGGATTTTAAAAATAATATGAACTTGAAGTAGGTTTACAGACTACAGTTTGAAGATATTTATTTTAAGGTTACAACCTGCGCTTCAACTGTAAAAGCTTTCAAGTTTATCTGTAATTACTGTAAAACGTGATTAATTGAGAGGAGCTGATAATATGGTCCACTTTTCATCACTCTAACGCCCTTCTGACCTTCACCCTCACTCTAAGCTCATCTATTTTGGTGGCCTTAACTTACATACTGACAAATTGCTTTTATCACTTAGCCATGGCAGATCAATGCACGTTCTCTATTTTTATAACAGATACAAAACATTTTATTGATTCTTACTTTTCCAATCGTTATTGGCTTTGCGAAATATATATGCAAGAATATGCAAGGTAATGCGCGCGTTTTTAATTATTTATATCGCGTTCATACACTTGACAATGAAGTTAATATCGCATCATTTGGCTGCATTTAATGACATCCAAAGAAATCGATGAAAATATTAATATGTTGCGTGTCCTTGCATTTGTTGATGCTTCATAGTGAAGAGGGTGGGTCAATTCCTAGCCGATTCAATATTTGCGATTAACCTAGATAAAAATGGATCGGACATATTAAAACTGTGTAGGCAGAATATTATGTCAGATTGAAAAATAAAAATGAGTAAATGTTAGAAAGAGTGAATGACAAACAATGTCAAATTTAGACTTTATGTAAATAAAAGCGGTAGAAAATCAACACCTAATATTATGTCAACAAATTAAACTATAGGCGTTGTCAATGTCATGCCATGTGTAAAGAAAGTTTTTTTTAATTACAGCGTTTATTTGGAAATAATTGTTATTTTCAAGTCTTTATTTGCAACATAAATTAATCCACAAGGTTATTACACTAGGAAAACGCTCTGTGTAACGCGTTGATGAGCGAGCACGGATACACGCAACACCTCGAACCGAAATTATGTCTATCGAATGTCATTAAAAGCCAACAATTCTTTAGTTTCGTCACAGACTTGTATAAAAATCTCCAAAATCTCCAAAAATATTGGTGCCAATCCTTGCTAAGTTTTAAGTTGATCGATTAAACCTTTATGATTGAACGGTTCCTTGTTAATTTTCAAAAATCACAGGATCTCGTTCAAAAAATATACCTGGGACCACCCATATGATATGATATGTAGTGTGTGTACACAATATCAGATCAATCTGTTGAACGGTCATTATTAGTTTCATATCGTTTAAAACTTTCTGCTCTAACTACCTTGCCTTGAACTGTAGATTCGAAGTCGCCGTAAATTTGACAGCCAACACGCAAAATGTCCCTAAAATGACAAAAACTTTTAAAAATAACGACAGATTAGAGTGAAAATTGGCAAAAATACCTTAAATGTTGGTACCAATGACCATGCGAAGTTTTTAGTTGGTCGGTCAATCGGTTCCAGTTTAAATTTCAAAAATCACAGGAAAAATGGTTTCAAATTTGAACCAATTGGAGGATTTGGCTGAAATTTTTTTTGATTGGGTACAATGTTGGTTGCAATGACTTTGCTAAATTTCAAATTGATCGAACCAACCAATCGAAAGATAATTTTTATAAAATTTGAACCAATCACAGGATCTCGTTCAGAAAAGATCCCAGGGATCGCATAGATTACGTTAGTATGTGTACAAAATTTCAGATCGATTGGTTGTGCGGTTTGACCTGGGCAGTGCAGGCAAAAAAAAAAAAAAAAAAAAAAAAAAAAAAACAAACAAAAAAAACACACACAGAGAAAGTGCCATAAGAGTACCGTGGTGACGCTCGCTACGCTCGCTCAATCACAAGATCTTTTAAAAAGTAATAAAAGAATTAAAATTAACATCTATACACCTGTTACTCTCCGAGAATCTATTCAAAGTTTCCTGAATTATAATATTCATGTTGTTGAAAATCAAACGCCAAATGTGTGATGCGTATTGAATATTACAGATATGCTTTCAAACATATGCATTATATTTAAATATTATTTTGGTACGACTTTTTCCAACTTTTTTTTATAACTTTTGACATCATGCATGATATTCAATGAGAATAACTCTATGGGAGATTCATTTGATTTTTTTTTTTAAATTAGTAATTGATCGTTACGGAAAGAAGATCCACAAAACAAACAAAACATAAAATATTGAAACTTATCTCAGATCTGTAGTTGATACAAAACTCAGGAGTATACGAGAATAGAACATTGAGGCTCTATTTCTTTTGGAAAGTTTGTGTTTATAAATATATTATCAGCAAAAGAGCTTTAAAAACGCATTACATATCCGAGGGAAGAACCTATAAGTACCTATTCTATTTGTCTGGATTCTATTGATCTATTGAATCGATTTTAACCGTTAACGTATTCTAATCATCGGATGATATCACCCTCTCTCGAGACATACATTTGTAATGACAGACAACATGGCTGTCACCAGCTGCCACCACTGTCAACCAATGACATGTCATTGCTGTCAACAACAATAAGAACTATAGCATGACTCGGACTCGAACTCGGCTCTTCTGGCGCTGTCCGCGCCAGGCCGACGAGCATGGCATGTCGTCGCCCTAATACTTATTTGATCCATATCCACTTTTTCGCGAACGGAGAAAATCGACTTCAAAGTTCATGTGTTGTTCCTTGCTCAACGCCAATGACTTCAAAGACGTTTGATGCATAAATATTAAGGAAATAAATCAGTTAATGATGTGCAGGCGAGAAAACCCCTTTTGGGCCCATAGATTATTAGTTATTTGATACTTCCGGTTGGATATGGATGAAATGTGCTCACATTTTTTCATTTTTAGTAAGAATATGTGTTAAATTTTGATCCATATCCATTTGCCCAATTGTTATTTACTTCCGTGTTGGGGACAATAACTGAATGGTGCCTCCAATAATGACTAGTCAAGGCATACATGGTTCTGATGGTTAATGTTGCATCATAAAAGTATTAAAAAAGTCATTTTTGCCGAAAATATGACACAAAAAAACACTGAAATCATGTTAAAAATTGAGAATTCTTAACCAGAGTTCTTGGATATAGATAGAACAAGCACTGAGTAAACAGTCAGTGGCACTAACTCCAAAAAAGTGAAAAGTGGATATGGATCAAATAAGTACTAGGGCGACGATGTCAAGAGACACGTCAAACACGGGTAGCAACCAGACAGGGAGGATAGTCATCTAGCCATTAGCGTTTAACATCTATGTGAAAAATATTTATAGAAATATGTAGTGAAAAACGTTCCAAAAATGTTTGTGCAAATGTTTGAATTACACAGCCTCCTCTAATCATATAATTGAAATAGTCACAGGCACAGCGTGGCAAACTTAAAAGGATGTGAAAAATTCAAACATTGGAGCTGACAAAAAGGTTCCAAAAATTATATATGCAATATTTCGTGCTAGTAATTAAAGTGATATGAAAATATTTAAATATTGGAACTGAAGAAAACGTTCCAAATTTAAGTGCAATATTTGAATTTCATGGCCTACAATTAAAAGCCTTCTCAAAAAAGCTGTGAATTATTTTAATATTGGAGTCGAACAAAATGAGTCTTAAAGTATTGCAAATTTTCGGGTGATTGCCTGATATTCATGAGAAGGAAGGAAGGGAACTACGGTCGGGGACAGGCAAAGATGAACCCACTTGAGCGGGCGGCCCATGCTAGCGCGGGTTCATCTTTGCCTGTCACCGACCATAATTAATAAAATAATTGAAATAGTGAACACATTGATTTGAAAGTTGGAACATTTTCGCAAACATCAAATCTCCTTTTTCTCGTGACGCGATAAAAACGAATAATATAATATTCGTAGTGGCTGTTTTTTCTATTCTGTTTCGAGTCATAGTAGTAGTGAGAGAACAAGGGAAAGTTTTGTTGTTTATAGACAATCGTAGACAACAAACTGTCTTCCTCGATCAGATTAGCGAAATGGCATTTGTTCGAATCCTTACCGATATACTTGACTATTGGCAAATGGCATTTCGCAAAGATAACAGAATTTGATCGAACAAAATGGTGCCCGTGTGAAACAACATGTCAAGTTAGACCAAGATTTAACAATTTATTTATAATTTGATGCAGTGATGAGCCACAGTAAAATCAACACTGAACGTGAACTCAAAATAAATAGTGTAAAATTAGAGTGTGGTGTCGACAAATCATTCAATCAGACAAATCGACAAATCAGACAAGTTTTTAATGCACTCTATTGCCTCTAAACCTGCGTGCGTCCATATATACCTTTATTGTATTGCATTTTCCCACTCAGAAATCAAAAATACACATAAAAAATACTTCTAAAAATCGCAGAAATAATCAACTCAATGAAGAAACAGACGTTTCGATGATATGGTGGAATGAGATTACGTACACAAGCGTTCAATAACCTCTTCATGATGTTGAAAAGTGAACATCATGATATGAAACAATAGTCAATTCGTTCTTATGATTGATTAGATCGGATGAAGCGTGGTTTTATACGCCTTCAACTCTTCTACTTCATGCCCTGAATCATGTCGACAAATATCTCATTGCATGCCGACAAAATCACATTAGGAGTGAAGATTACTTATTGAATGATTTGTACTGGAAAACAAAATCTGCGTATGATTTTTGATACATACTTTTTGATGAACAGAAGGTTTAGAGCACTAGACCGACAATTTAGGAACGTGGGTTCGATTCTCACTGTGGTGGTAATCTTTTCACTTGCATTTGGCATTTAATAATATATACGTACACTCAAACCAATAAAAAACGGTACTCGAAAAGAAAAGGATTGACTGAGGTTTGATGGCATCATCCCATGAAGGCTGTGTTAAAGCATCATAGGTCAGCTCTTATTTCATTGATAATAACAAGGATTGATTGTCAAGAAACCATACCAGCAGCCAATCCTTTTCTTTTCGAGTACCAATTTTTATTGTTTTAAATTTACCTATATTTTTAAAAATAAATTATATTCGTGAGTGTATCAGTTTTGCCGAACGTCAAGGTGTACTTTTACTAACTTTTAAAGCTGTTTAAGCGTTGGCCTAAAATATTTATTGTAAAGTGAAACATAAAATGAAGCTGAGAGAGAAAAATAGAAACTAGACATTATTTACTCAACTAGCGATTTCAAATGTCTATACTTTTACAGTCCGTGAACATGAAATTATTATTTGTGCTTCAGAGTAGACTCTGTCAGCGACGTATAAAATACAGCTAAACGTGGAGCCTTTTTATGTAGACTCTATGCCTCTTCTCTCGCAAAACAGATTAAAATATCTACAAACTAATACGCATTAAAGGTGCCACTAATAAATCAAACCTTTGATTAGTTGTACTTACTTCTCTGATGGCAAATGCTTGTCGTATCCTCTGTAAGATGTCACATTGCCGCCTCCAACGCTGCACGGATGTGTAAAATAAAACACGCACAGAGGACTGCTCTCCATCAGTTGAGGCGACGAGATTGCCTAAATACAAAACACACAACAATCAGTCATCTCAATTGTCACAATCAGTCCAATCAAGATCTGCGTTAGATATATCTACTTGTTTTCCGACAGACTTGAAACTCATGAACCGTCGCCCACCCGACCAGGAACTTTGTGATCTCAAGTGGAACGACCTTTACTTGAGGCCCGGTCATGACGAAAAGCCCCTCTAATTAATTACTTGTTTCCACGAAAGTCAATTTCGAATCAATTTCTTTAATCAATATTGGAGTAAACCAAACCATAAAAAACACTCCGTGTAAAAATACCAGCCAAGTCTCTTCAACTAAAAAAAAAATAGAAGAAATCTAAAAATTCAGCACTGAAAAGTAGTGATATCAAAAAAAGGCCAAGTCAAAACTTTTAAAAATTACTTGGCGCATCGTGCATATAAATAGTATAGAAGTAGGTCGGTAATCAAATATACTCATCTATACATAAAATATATCTATAATCCCATAGAAAAACGATGCGCCAAGTAATTTTTAAAAGTTTTGACTTGGCCTTTTTTTGATATCACTACTTTTCAGTGCTGAATTTTTAGATTTCTTCTATTTTTTTTTAGTTGAAGAGACTTGGCTGGTATTTTTACACGGAGTGTTTTTTATGGGATATCATTCCTTTTTTCAGTTTATTCTTACAATTTGTAGCATATATTGTGGAACCAAAGACTATAATTCCTTTAAAAAAATACGCCTTTTTGATTTGGTTGCTAAGAAAGTTGTGCTTGTTACTATGTATATGCTATAAATGATATGCTAAAAAGTATAGCGCAAGTTTCGTTCCAATTGGTCCAGCCGTTCTCGAGTTATGGCATCACTTCCGGTTTTCAAAATGGCGGCTGACTTCACTGCCACCTAAAATTTGTGTCTTTAAATGCTATGTAACATTATAAGCCTTCTGAATATGTAGTTATTGTTATAAGAGATGATTTCATTCAAATTTGGCATTTTTATGACGTCATTTCCGGTTTCGGTAAAAGTACATTTCTATTTTGACTGTTGATATTTCATTGAGAAGACCATCCGAATCGTTTGGCGCTAGTTTCGTCCCAATTGGTCCATCCAAAAAATTCGTAAGGACAAGGTATCATCAGACGCCAAAAGTGCATATATGGTAAAAATTTCAGATCGATCGGCTAAGCCGTTTAGGCTGTGGCGCTGTCAACAGTGTTTCCTGATATCATCAGAATCATCATCTTCAGAATCAGAAAGTGGTGTAATTTTACATATTTCACGGCCCTCTAGCACGAAAATGACATACCCTATTGTTCCCAAATTCGGTATATGGGGTGGGGTGGGCCATAGCTCGAAATTAAGATATTTTGCAACAATGTGAGATTTTCCAATTTTAAGATCCAGTAGGCCGAAAATGCCATGTTGTTGCTTACAGTAAAAGTGGTTGGTCTGCTCCTCAGTTTATTAGGCATTTACGGTATGTTGAGTGAGTGTGAGTGTACGGTACGACTTGGCTGGGTGGAGCGACCGCTCCACTAGATTAAAATCGTTTCTGGTGAGGGGTAACATGAACAAGATATTTTGGGTCTTAGGTAATTTGAAAATGTTCGAAATAACACGAATGTTAGAAACCACGAAATAAGAAAAATAGAATTGTAAAAATAGAATGGTTGAATGGTAGATGAATGGTACTGCGTTTGTACAGGTTTTTATTGTCAATTAAGTCCACATAGACGAAAAAGCTCAACCATGAGTGGACTTTTGAAAACCCCAAGAAATGGAGCACATTTTTTGAAGCAATCTCTATAGAGCTATTTTTGACCGATGAACTTTAAATTTTGCATGTTTATTGGGACGAACATTTTAGGTGTTTTTGTCAATTTTTAGACTAATCTGTCTAGTATACCTACTTCAAGAGTATTTGGCATTTTCCGTATATTGTATGCTTCATTTGAAACATTTGTAAAATGTGTTCAAAGAAATCTAACTCATACACCCTGAAGAAGTCTCAAAGAAATCATCACTTGGTGCATTTGATTAGATTGTCGTTTTTGCTATTTCCACGGTCTATAGAGCAGTTTCTTTCACACGAATATTTATTCACATTCAATACAAAGGCTCACTTATCAACGCGTTACACAGAGCGTTTTATTACTTAGATTCCATCCCCCTTGCCTCGTGGGATTACAAAATAGTAATCCCACTAATGCAACTTAATTAAAATCTCGGATTTTGGAACGTTTTCTCATTCCATTTCCCCATTTCGTGTACGCAACCATTTCGAACGTTTAGTTTTCAAATAAAGTTTTTTTATCGTGTCGTCTACTTTACCTGTGATTCCTCTTCCTCCTCCATAACCACCGATACTTCCCAACTAATTTCACCAAAACATTATCACACGGACACTACACAAAACTATTTTTTCTCCCAAATCCCTCTGTGGTGTGACGATTGTCTGAAGCGATGACATTCACGGATGATTTCCCATGCGGTTTCTTCTCTCAACGCGCTTGTAAAACGGAGTTACCCCGTGTCAGTCGAACTATTATTGACCTACAAGTGAATCAATATAGGTATGTGGTAAGCGCAGTGGTGTTTTTCTCGAACGAACTGCATAATAAACTATTTCATTATGTATCTACTGTCAGAGGTATGTAATTGATTAATAAATTGAGTGTGAATGTAGTGTGTTTATGTCAGATTAAATGTTTTTGGTGACGCTTGATAATTAGGTGTGGATGTGTTACGTGTTATGTCATGAAAAGTGTACATGTAGTTACATTTTAAACTGGCACGGGGGATTAATAATTACACATCATCAGTACTATCTGGTGGTTTGATCACTGGGGTACTGGGTGGTACTAGACCAGATTTGTCACGCACGTGTTGCACCCAGCTGGTAGTTATAAAATGCGTGTTATAGGAATTGCGTGTGGAGTAAGAAAAATAAGGGTGTTCTTTACAATAATTAGTTCAAGGACAGATGCAAAACAATTTAATGCATTTTCTTCTTCATTGCGGCATTATATTTTGGATCGATATTATACAGTGTGTTGTTTTTATTAATTACTTATTTAGTTTGTTTTATTTCTTTGAGTTGAGTTGAAGCGAGAATAAAATTGTACTAAATTAATTTCGATTAAAATTCGAACACATTTCGAACATTTGGCCACATTTAAAAACGATGATTTCTTAATTTTTAAATTTTTTATGTGTTGAATTTGCTATTGTTGTGTTGAATCTACTATGTGTTGAATTTGTGTTATTTGCTAAATTACGCAAGTTATAACCGCTTTTTTAAGTAACTTTTATATCCATTTTTCTAAATAGGTTTTGGCATAAATTCGTGAATACAACTATACCTATCGCTTCAATTAACCTTTTTGTTATTCTATTGCAACGTGGCTGAGGTCTTTATTCGTTATTCGTTATATTTATTCTTTATTCGTTTGCATTATGACGTCAATTGGCGCGCGTTACAATTTCCTGTGTATTGATATTGCTTTAAAACATTCGAACGTGGATTAATATTACACATTTGTCTTGAACGGAAACATGCATCACCATTCACACGTGTCATTTCATGTTGATACAAATACAGATTGTATAATCTATCAATAATATTATATACCTGTGATGTGCGAAAAGTAAACCATTAAAACTCCTGGCAAACTTTACGTACTACAATTCAAGTCCAGCTCCAAGTTTTGGGAGATGAACAGAACTATTTGACAGAACTATTTGATAGAACTATTGCTAACTTATTCGATACCTACCTTATAGTTCTTATTTACAGAAATAGTTTCAAGCATTCGCATCTGTTCTGTGTCATGCACTCGACCGATTTGAACACCCCAGTCCCAGCTCCTTATCGGCAGCATCCAATTGAGAATCCGCTGTGAAATACTTATAATAAAATAACAAACATTTATTTGAAGATGCAGATGCTCCTCTAAGGTTTCGGTGATCATATCAAATTGCCGAAAGTTATGTAGCGTAGTCCAAACCCAAATACAATTCAAATCGAATTTTCAAATTCAAAATTATCCCTGGATTGTGCTGCCCAAATCTCGAATGTGGCTTGGGTCACTCCAGATCCCTATTAATTATTTCGTGCCCTCCCCCTCCCCAAAAAAACGCTTTTGGGGCTCTTTTGAATCGAATGCATACACTTCAATCTACAGTTCCTATTTTCAGGCCCCTGTCCCACCAAAAGAGTAACAATTGTCACCTTCATCTATCCATGAACACTTCCCTTCCAAAGTCATCAAGGCTAGGATGCTTAGGACCTATATGAAACGTCCAAAGAGGCAGGCAAACTATTAAAAAAGGACCATAAAATCCCGAAAAAGACCAATGAAATGGTATGCTTTTTTGTAATATCTTAAGGCCCGGTATTACCAAAGTTAAATTTGCTGGATTAACTAACTTTTGGATTAAATTCAACTGTTTCAATCAATTTGAGGTATCTGATTGGCTATGCCGCCAATTTAGTCCAATATTTAGTTAATCCGGCTCAGATTAACTTTGGTAATACCGGCCCTAAACATACTTATTATTCGATTTATTGGTTAGGAGTTGAGTTTGAAGTAAGATATTGAAATGATCTTAAATTATTGTATGAATGTGTCAATGTGTCAAGTATCGTTATTTTGTTGGTCATCCCAGTGGAGGATGGCAATTTTGTGACGACAACAATTATTGTAACTCGAAACAAATATTTGCTATTATTTTACCAAATAATTTAAAAAAGGACAAAAGGCCTTAAAATAGCAAGAAAAGAATTCATAAAATGTTGAGAAAAAGGGATTTTAAGGCAAAATAAAACACTTATTTTTGAAATCAGGAACACATGAAACATATTTATGTATCATTTTTAAACGTGTCTGAACAAAAAATTAAAAAAGGATATGTCCTAAACATCCTAGCCCTAATTATTACTAATTAGAGTTTACGATGTTTTCAGTATTGATTCTATTTGTTGACGGTTCCAATTGATATTCAGTCTTCTAAAATAAACTTCTAAGTGGCTCCAGTAGTTCGTGCACATGCCACAAGCAGCAGATTACTCTGACATCTCAGTACTTCTGTGATTAGACCTTGATGTAGTCCTTACTTTGCTAATTCAATACATATTATTCTAGTCACTAGTTAGTTAGCATCAGGTCTTACTGAAGAGTACAACTACACTTGAGAATGTGCACTGAATCATTGCTACGCCTTGTAAGTATGCAACACTTAATACACTCGGTGAATTTCGAACGAAAAAACGTTCGAATTATTTGAATTCGTTTTGAAAAGCGTGTGAAGAGATTCTGTATGAATGAATAAGCTTCTAAGTGAGTGAAGAGCTGTAAGACTGTGTGCAGGTATTATTTTATTGCAAGGTCAAATAGTGACGATCATGATATTGACTGCCTATATAAGGTAATTGACTATACACTGTCAATGGGTATCTAAACATCTGTCTCTTGCCAACCTATTATAAAATCAAAGTGTTGAAACTTGATATCGCACTAAATAAAGTTCGCTGGTAGGGGTGATGGAGATTGGAGCTTACCATCATCGCACCAAAGTATTGGCTTACATACTTTCAATACTGTGCATCTTTCTCTTTTACGTTAATACATTAAAAGTAGGTCGCCTGTATTTACTAAAATATGATGCAAATTTTGAACACACACTAAATATTATATGAGTGGTCACTTGTATAGTTTTTTATTTATCATGTGATGTTGTTGGTTAATAATCGAAAGTGATACCGTTTGACCGATCAACTTCAAATTTTGCATGGTCATGGGTCTATCATTTTAGGTGTTTCTTGTTTTACTATTTTTTAGAAAAATTTGTCGACATCTTCAAGATTTATGGACATTTTACTATCATTTAATGTTTGTTTTTGTCTGGGGCTTAACGGCGCACTGTTCTGCAGCGAGGCTAATGGCGACGGATGAATGATTATGATGATGATTGGGAGATGATGGTGAAGAGTAGGTAAGGATGGAAGGTGGGAAGGAGGCGGTCGTGACCTATTAGTAGGGTACCTTCCCAGCATTTGCCTGTCGACTGAGGGAATTACATGAAAAAAAACAGTCAGGAAGGACGGCAGCGGGAATCGAACTCGGGCCTCCGGAATACAAGTTCAGAGCGTTACCACTCAGCCACCTGTTTTATGTTTGTTTTGAAAGAATTGTCAAATGCATTCAAAGAAATTTCAATGAGCAGCTATCATCACTGCTCGTTTGACGCATTTGGTTAGATTGTCTTCTCTACTATTTCCAATGTCTATTATAGAGCAGGTTTATTATTTCGCATGCAATACGAGTGCTCGCTTATCAACGCGTTACACAGAGCGTTTTCCTAGTTATTACAACAACGGGAGTATCCTGAATTCCAGACGCTGTGGCTACCGTTGCAAGACCTTGTTTTGAAACATATACACCGAATAGTCAAGGTCACGCGGTGCCCCAGCTGTCAGTGGGTATGACAGGTCGTGACCTCTGTCGGGTCATCATAGGTGAAGTCTGGCAGAAGACGGTGAATCAAACGTTCTTTCCTGGTCGTTCAGCGTGTGCAGTCGCAGTTATCTATCTACAGTTTTGACATAAGCTTTGTTCAAACTTATACGGTAAGGATGACTTCTTTATTTTATTTTAGAATATTTTGTATTGCTATAGTAACTAGTTATGTTATTTTTGGCGAAGAAAGTCGAAAGTAATGGGATTCATGAGAACGCAATGCGCCATGCTTCCACTGAAAAAAATAATAATGGCTTGGGGTTTTGATAGCGTTTCCTATTTTTCTTTATTGTATTAGTGGATTGATTAAATAACTCTTAAGTAGTTAGTTCTAGAATTCAGTATTTTGATTAAAAACATATTAAGATAATAAGAATAATTAATTATAATATATAAAGTAGTTATGATAGGGCAGGGTGGGTGGAGAGGTGGGGGCGACGAAGGGCACATTTGGAATATTTGTGTAGGACGTATAGAAGACAAAAGATTAAAATACAATAAAAACTACATGTTGAGAGGTAAATGGATGTAGTTGATGTGCCGTTGAATTTGAGGGGGGGGGGGGGGGGGGGGGGGGCTGAAATATTATAATATGTGACTGAGTGACTCATCGATGGTATTTCAATTCGTGCCAATTCCTTTGGTTCCTGTCTGTGTCTAGTCTAGTGGCTAGTCTGTGTCTAGTCTAGTGGCTAGTCTGTGTCTAGTCTAGTGGCTAGTCTGTGTCTAGTCTAGTGGCTAGTCTGTGTCTAGTCTAGTGGCTAGTCTGTGTCTAGTCTAGTGGCTAGTCTGTGTCTAGTCTAGTGGCTAGTCTGTGTCTAGTCTAGTGGCTAGTCTGTGTCTAGTCTAGTGGCTAGTCTGTGTCTAGTCTAGTGGCTAGTCTGTGTCTAGTCTAGTGGCTAGTCTGTGTCTAGTCTAGTGGCTAGTCTGTGTCTAGTCTAGTGGCTAGTCTGTGTCTAGTCTAGTGGCTAGTCTGTGTCTAGTCTAGTGGCTAGTCTGTGTCTAGTCTAGTGGCTAGTCTGTGTCTAGTCTAGTGGCTAGTCTGTGTCTAGTCTAGTGGCTAGTCTGTGTCTAGTCTAGTGGCTAGTCTGTGTCTAGTCTAGTGGCTAGTCTGTGTCTAGTCTAGTGGCTAGTCTGTGTCTAGTCTAGTGGCTAGTCTGTGTCTAGTCTAGTGGCTAGTCTGTGTCTAGTCTAGTGGCTAGTCTGTGTCATTTCATTGTCAAATAAATAGTGGAAGAATCACTTCTTATTTTTAGCATCATCCATATCTCGAATATTGGTTCATACTTTTATTGTATCTATTCGTAGGTAAATCTTGTTTGTTATTTTTTTTAAATAATTGGCTTTAAATTTGTAGTGCGAAAATTAAAAACTTGTTGCAAACATAACAATTGAAATTACATATTTAAATTAATGAAGTGCATTTTCAATCGAAAATCTCGCATTCAAATGTGGACATTTATCAGCTATAGCTTTCCTAGGAGTAAAGAAAAATTGTTATTTCTTATTAGAATATGCATTGAGATGGTCAACATATTTTCAGTGTTTGTAAGTGGTTCTTAGCCCATTGCTTCTGAGAGTGCTGCATCTATCAATGTCTGTTGCAGGTGGTAATCATGGCTGACATATTGAGCACTCTAGAAGAAGCTCGAGATCAGGTCAAGATGGAAAACCTGGGAATAGCAACGGTGCTCTATCTCAAGAGCTTAGATCAGATTGAAGCTTTTCTGAAGGACCCTTCAAAGAAAAGTAAATGGCTTAAAGTGAGTACTAAGATAATTATATGTTTATAACGGATCCCCCCCCCCCCCATCATACCCGTGGGCCGCCTAAACAATAAGAGATTTGAAGAAAAAGTTTCTCAAAGATGCGCTTTGTGCACCTAATCAAATGGCTCCCAATTTCCCTCCCCCCCCCCCCCCCCCCCTCCAACGGTCAATCACCACTGTCTGACACTGTTTTGCTACCTTTTCATAATTTAACTTTTTATTTTTTTGACATTATAATTTATTCTTGTATTTGCTAATACATTTGAATGTATGTAACAAAGAGTACACAATAGAGAGGAGGTAGAGTAACATTCTCAATTTGTAATAATTCATTTTGATTAATTAATGTGCTATCAATGTCTTCTACAGGTTCAAACTAAAGCCATCGATGAATACAAGACACTGAAAAGCTCAATGTTATCAGTCGTCAACAATGAGAAGTGTAGCATTGCCGGTCGGGCGTCGTCAACCAATCGTCTTCCTGCATTGTTAGAAGAGCCTCCAGTTGACAAAACTTTCAACGTTGCCGATGACCTAAAATTAAATCCACACTCTCAGACAAAAATCAACCCCAGAAGCACGTTGGCACTGCAAGGAAAATCTAGTCCTGCCATCTCGAATCCCATTGGTAAGAAATTCAGTCGTACAACTCGGGCTGAAACTCTGACGCAAAAAGAATGTTCCACTGCTCGCTCCCCTACTATTCAAAAATTAACACACCGAGAAAGAAGATCATTACCATCTCTAATACCACAATTTACCCAATCCATCGGTCCACAACCTACTAAGACACAGATTGACTCCTGGATGAAAGGAACGGAACGTTGTTCTGTTCCAACATTTAATTCTAGGCTGAACATGCAAAGAGCTTTGAAACTTTACTTCTCCCTGCAACGGAAAGATCATCGGTGTGCTCCTACACCCATTCCAGTGAAAAACTTTCCAACCAAAACGGTTTTTTGCTTAGCCCACAGTCCTCCAAGCAGGAATATTTTCAAGGATAAAAATGAGAGTAATCGGGATACTTTGAAACTTGATAGTGATAATGTTTTTCAATCTTTTCCTCCTCTCATTTCGAGCACGTCTACACCAATCAGATCAATCCTGACATTCCCACAAAACCCTAGTGTAGCACTGACAAAACATCATAAAGATTCCAATATAGTTATAAATAATTTTGGAGATAATGAACCAAATTTCAGTTTAGCTCATTCTATAAATTTCCTCAATCTACCACCCAATCCAGAACCAAAGACAGTGGAACAAAACTTACACGGTCAAACGAAAAGTGTTTCACATAAAGAAAGTTCACCATTAAATCGTCTGAACGTAGATGCCAAGAACTTTCCAGTACCTACTCGCGATCTTGATATATTTTCTCCACCCCCACCAAAACGAACAAATCGTGGAGATGGCATTCCATTGGTGGCCAAAAACACATTTAAATCTACTGTTGTTTCTATGAACCGTCTTGAGCGGAGGTCAAGAAAAGTTCAGACACCTTTCAAATCTTTAGTGTACAAGGCGGATAAAAAGGAAACGAAGCCCTGGAGAATCGAGAAACAAACTGGTACCGAGAACGAATGCATCGACACTGAAGAAGAGATATTTCTGAGAAATGGTTACGATACTGAACTCATCGAGTTATTGGAAAGGGACATTCTTCAAAAGAATCTGAATGTACTCTGGTCGGACATTGCGGACCTGGATGAAGCGAAGCGACTCCTCAAAGAAGCAATTGTACTTCCGACTCTTGTGCCATCACTTTTTAAGGGAATTATGCGACCTTGTAGGGGAATTTTGTTGGTTGGTCCTCCAGGAACTGGAAAGACGTTGTTGGCAAAAGCCGTCGCAACCGAATGCAATACTACGTTCTTCAATGTAACATCGTCGATGCTGATTTCCAAATATCGTGGCGAATCAGAAAAACTAGTCCGTCTACTTTTTGAGATGGCTCGGTGGAAAGCTCCGAGCACGATATTCATCGATGAGATTGACGCACTGTGTTCAAAACGAGGCTCCGATAAAGAGCACGAGGCTTCGAGACGAGTCAAGACAGAGTTGTTGACACAAATGGACGGCATCAGTTCGGCTGCTGTTGAAGGCAAGTTCGTGATGGTTTTAGCAGCGACTAACTTCCCCTGGGATCTTGATGCGGCATTGCGGAGACGTTTGGAGAAGCGAGTATATATTCCTCTGCCAACCGGTGAGTTCTCGAGTCGTATTTGAATAGTCTCGTAATTCCGTGATAATATTTTAAATCAATGCAATTATTTCCTCAGCCAAAGGACGTGAGGCTCACCTTAAAATCAACATGAAAGATCAGGCCATCGCAGCAGATGTGAATTTAGTTGAAATTGCTGATAAGATGCATGGATATTCCGGATCCGACATCACACTAGTCAGCAGGTAAGATGGAGACTTAAGTGGGTATCACACTGAGTTGCAACCCGTGGTTGGAACTATCGTATGGAAACTTTTGTTGCAAAAGGAGGCAACCGCCTATCACACGCAACTGTTTGGGTTGATGTTGGTTGGTTCACAATTGACACTCATGAGTTGCGCAGAAAGCAGTTGCCATAGTAACCAAAATAAAAGTATAGAGAATAACAAAATCTGACAGCGGCAATCCAAATCTCATATTTAGAGTGATTACTTGTGAAAGAAAGATATTTAAGTAAGTACAAGCTAATAATAATACGCACTATTTATCCATACACATGTTCAAGTTAAATATACATCTGATTAATATGATTTATAGCTAATATTTATAGCATCCTATTGGTAAGTTCACGTCACGTGGTACCACAACAAATTGTTGGAACCGGAAAAATAGAGACTTCTCTATTTTTCAACCCAACCCGTGGGTTGACCAAATTCAGTCTCTGCACATGCGCGGCCAACCATATTTTCCAACCGCCGGTTCCATACACGGGTTGCAACTCAGTGTGATAGGGCTTTTAGTCTTTCATATGTTTTGCTAATATTAACATTTTGTTCTTCTTTATCCAGAATAAGTTTGTGAAACCTGGAAATATGATTTTGTAGTGATCCGATTGATATTAAAGTACAAACTTCCCTAATCGATGAACTTGAAACCTTTAATTCTTCAATCGATAAAATATAAAATTACTTCCATAGTTTCAAATTCACTGTAAATGTTATCTTAATTGGCCAGCGAAATTACAATCAATAGGATTCCTCAAATATGCATTTAATCCACTAACGAGTTCACATAATCCATTGTAATAGGGAATTTTTGTAGATTTGAAACTCTCGATGTATATTTCTCTGATTGTCGTCATTTGTGGTTGTGTAGGAATGCTGCGATGAATAACATAAGTAAGGTGGTCAAAGATCTAACTATCGACGAGATGAGACAGCTGACGACGGGAGAGTTGGTCAAACCGATAACACAGCAAGACTTCCTAGAAGCGATTCACAAATGCAAGCCCAGTGTCTCGGAAGGAGAACAAAATAAATATGTCAAGTGGATTGAGGAATTTGGGTCTACGTGATTGTTGAATTTGATCAATGACCAATAATTTATTTTATATATAATATTTAATATTTATAAAATATCAACCTAGCTATTTATTTACGACTTCTGCCAGTTTACCAAGTCATGTGCAGTAAATCAAATATTATATTTTTCATTATAAAGTTTGTTCAAACAAATCATAGACTCTAAATGATGTGACAATGGTTTTGAATAAACACCGTTTTTAAATAATAATAATAATCTTCCTCCCGGTTCCAAGAGTTGGGTCGGGGGGTGGCGAGGCCACCCTGATGAAAAAAAATCCAACATGATTATTTTCCAATTCCTTAAGCTAGTTAAAAATCCATTGAGAGAATTTATATTTTACAAGATTTTTTAGAACCATAAATGGAAATGCATTTATTTTTAAATATTTTTATTCTTTCTTAAATTTCAAAACTTATTTACCATGGGTTTAAGTTATTTATTAAAATATGCAGAGATCATTGTTTATTTTGCTTTTCCTATCTTCTGGATGAGATGAGTTTTGTTTATTCAGACTAAACGGGAGTTTGAAATATCGTGGGAAAAATTTTCCATGCAAACATAAAATTTTTGAGTGTTCCCGCCATTTGCAAGGTCGATTATTTAAATTTTCGTCTGTTATGTTGGTACCAACGTAAAATTGTGACATAATGTGTAGTGACCATGACGATAATGGTGGTCGACTTTCACCAGTTTATAAATTATTTTATATTTTTGTAAATAATTGAGATTCGGCTGGTAAGAAGGGATTGATAGTACATTTATTATATTGCGTTATTTATATTTAATATGATGAGCATTTATATAATAGCCATTTAATTGTTAAACGTAACATTATTTAAGAGAACCTTGTAGTAGGTCCCTAGTAGGTATACCTAGGTAGGTTAGTTGAAAGGCCATTCACAACCAATTTTGTAGACAACAAAGAGTCGAAATTTATGATGACGACTTAAACAAAGCCCAGTGTAATCTTTAGACAAAGAATAATTAAGGTCAGCTTTATTAAAAGATTAGGTATTTGCTATTGCTAAAATAGGTAGTAGAATGTAGGGGAGTACCTAGTAGTAGTGTGCACAGTAGACACCTAGCCTGTACTAGGTAAATCTAGCTTTGTTCCATTCAGAGGCAAGTTGTTGATCTTCTTAAACCCCTATTTCACTGGACTCCAAAAGTGGTTGGCAACTCTTGTTCCTGCAACAGGCGAAAGTCAATCGCATGCAATAGTTTGGTTGGATGAGTTGTTTATTTACAACTGACATTCTCATTACACTGAAAAGAAACATCCGTTTCCTCTTGTTAGCGCATCTTGTGGTAGCAATAAATTATTCCAAACTGTCGGGATGGAGAAATCCCAAGCCGAACTGCAAGAAGTTGAATTGTAGCCACTCGTGTTCATGTTCGACCAACCACAGTTTGCAGCAAACGGGAATTCGGGTTCGACTCAAAATTCATTCAGACTTTCAACTTGACTGTTTTCTTGTCTACAGGCAATATAGACTTAATCTGTAAGTCGTACTCACGCCAAACTTGATGAAAGCGTTTGAAGCATAAAATTCATGTTAGTATAATAGCACTGGAATATTGTTTGTTTACAACAAAAAATTGGGCAAGGTCATCATAGTAAAGTGGTAATATTAATGGCAATTTCCCCTGTTATCTAGTTTCATACTGTATTGTTATCGAAACCAACCTCGACCCATTGGCAGAGAGATCTCTGATAATTAGTTGCTGCCTGCTGGTCATTTCCAATCTCTTAACTATAATGATTCCATTATATTAAACATAGGTACTACTACAGACACATTTTTAAACTCTGTAGAAGATAGATTTTTACTGGAAACTTTCAATTTGTCCAATTTTATCAGTATTTTGGATTAACTGGAATATTACACCTCTACAGTAGAAATTATCAAGAATGTTACCGGGGTTGAAATTGTGCTGCTTTGTGCTGATAATATTGTAATTGATTCTTTCAGTTGTAATGACCGTTATGGCCGCGTCGATCCATGACATATGTGCAAACACGAAGATCGCTCGAGAGCAGGCGTTGATGGGCAACTACGAAGCTTCATCGGTACACTATCAGGGAGTTCTGCAACAAATCCGTCAACTTCTCAACACTATTAATGAGCCGTTAAGAAAAAACAAATGGCAGGATGTAAGTGTGCAGCTATTTGGTATGATTGTTACAGGGACTTATAGTCACTGGTACCCACTCCACTCATACAAAATCTTGTATATTTATTGCCATGCACCTTCACACCAAGTAAAGGATTGAAATTTAAACGAAGGTTCAAACTAAATTTTGTGAATTTTTGAACTCAATTTCCGGGAAATCATTTCACTCAAATATTGCCGCCAAGCGCTATTATATAAACCTAATGTTGTGCCTGAATTTGGGAATATAGTCTATAGAACTCCAAATTACAAATGTGAACAATCAAAATCTATTGAATTAAAAAAGTCAAGTTGTCAAGTTGGCAGATGTCAGGAAGACGGTCATCACAAGAACATGATGAAAGTAAAGTAGTATTGGCCAGTACAAATTCAATGCACCCAACTTAATTTTTTTTTTTTTTTTTTTTTTTTTTATGAATTTATTGTAGTAGATTAGTAAGTAGTAGGTTGGTAGGAAGATTAATATTAGGTACCTACCTATTTAAATTTTGTTATGATTGTTTACATTTGTAAATTTACAAGTTGAAGTAGTAGCCTCTAGTAGGCTTTGCAGCTTTTACTGACTGCTATACAATTTTAGTGATAGGTAGTGTCAATACCAACGTTCTGTTAATCTCGCAGGTACAAACTCAGGTGGTGCGCGAATACGAGAAAGTGAAAGGTGCTATGACATCGCTTGGTCTCTTCCGAATGACGTCCCACAGTGACCGTCCAATCCACCTGCGTTCTCACGCTTTCGAAGAGCCTATTAGAGATTTGGGTTACAACAGCCAACCGGTTGACCCTGACGTATGGTCGGCGCCCGATCGAGACGACGACAACTGGTCGCAGCCGACTTCTGTAGACCACCGGGCCGGAGTCAAGAACAAACCACGAGGACCGGCCCGTAAGCCGGATCCCAAGGCCAACGTCCGTGCGAATCAGAAGGGAAGTGCTAATGCCAACAAGAAAGTAGATCCAAATCCAACATATAAATCTCTAAATGTGAAGAAAGATGATAATAAGAAAGAGAAAGGGAAGAAGCAGGAAAAACAGGATGAGAAGCAGGATGAAAACAAGGAAGAAGAAGTCGTTGATCAGCGAGATCAGCCTTTTCCAAGAATTGGATATGATCCGGAATTAATAGAAAGTATGGAAAGAGATATCCTTCAGCAGGATCCTAACACCCATTGGGACGACATTGCGGACTGTACGGAAGCCAAACGGATTCTCCAAGAGGCTGTGGTACTTCCAGCTTTGATGCCAGATTTCTTCAAAGGAATACGTCGACCCTGGAAAGGAATTTTGCTGGTTGGACCACCGGGAACCGGGAAAACGTTGTTGGCAAAAGCCGTCGCAACCGAATGCAATACTACGTTCTTCAACGTATCTTCGTCAACGCTTACTTCCAAATATCGTGGCGAATCAGAAAAACTAGTCCGTTTACTTTTCGAAATGGCTCGGTGGAAAGCTCCAAGCACGATATTCATCGACGAGATTGATTCCCTGTGTTCGAAACGAGGCTCTGATAAAGAGCACGAGGCTTCGAGAAGAGTCAAGACAGAGTTGTTAACACAAATGGACGGCATCAATACTTCTGGAGAAGGCAAGATCGTGATGGTGCTAGCAGCGACTAACTTTCCCTGGGACATTGACGAGGCGTTGAGGAGACGATTGGAGAAACGAGTATATATTCCTTTGCCCAACAGTAAGTTACATTTGAATTTTTTTAATTTTCTCCGTTAATAAATGAGGCACAAACATACGTTTCTACAACTAGAAAAGTTACCTAGCACTAAATTTACATAATTCTAGAACTAGAGTAAACTAACTACCAATTTAGTATTTTCAGTTCTGAACGCCAATTCTTGAATTATACGCATTTTGAAGCCGTTAATGTGTACAACATAGATTGCATAAAACTTGAAAAGGTTGAAGGAGAAGGTCTAGTTGTAAACTACCGTCTATCAACTTGCTCATGCTACTATTATTAGAAAGTCAGCATTCAATAGTTCACCATTCTTCATCATAAGTTTATTGTTTTAAATACTAATGCTTCATAATGTTTTCAGCTCAAGGATGTGAAACACTTCTCACAATCAATTTGAAAGATGTGCAGATTGCTGCCGATGTGAATTTGCATACAATTGCCGCCATGTTGAAGGGATACTCCGGATCTGACATCACGAACGTGTGCCGGTATGTGGATAAAGATAACAATCTTGATTATTTAGCGTACAACTCTGTACTAGCTTATCACAGTTATAATAGTAACTCGGTAAAAGATAATACCTAGGTATTTTAGTAGTAAGTGAACCGCATCCGATCTGTGGATTGGGATTTTCTTGAAAAACAGTTATTTTACGAACCCCTTAGCGAGCTCAACCCAAGAGCAGGCTCGGCATAACAATGGGGCATGGTGCGCACGCAGGTAAAGTAGGGGACGGGAAAGTAAAATGACCCTTTTCCAATCAACAGATCGACTGCGGATGACTTCAGTACTGTTATTTTAGGTATTTTGGATGACACACATTTTATTCAAAATTCACCCTCACATCTGACATTTAAGATAAAATATGACCACTAACTAGGTGCATTCTGCTGATAGGTTAGCATTGAACATGCCATATTCAATTTAAGGAGGGATGCCCAAGTAGATTTTCCGAAAATATTTTTTGTTGAAATGTACGACTTTTATTAATTTTTTTAACATTTCAACTATATTTTTATGTAAAAGTTTCATCAAATGTCTTTTAACTTGCAACTCTCTGATTATATTGAGTTTTCAATATGATGTCTTCGGAAGATTAAGAAATTTTAACACAGGAGGTATAGGAAAATTATTTAGAATTTGGTGTCTAACTTTTAAAAACGTACGGCTAGGTGTATATATAAAAATCTTAATAAATACCTCTATGTCTAAGGCCGGGTAGGACCAACTCTGGATGAAGTTAACTCTCGATGATTAGTGGAAATTAGTTAATCTTATTGGCTATGGAATTCGCGCCAACTTGTTTCATTGGTTAACCCTCGAGAGTTAACTTAATCCAGAGTTGGTCCTACCCGGCCTAATACACATAATATTAGTTTTTGGAAAAAATCTATCGGTGGAAAATAGTTTAAATCTAATATTTACTAGGAAAATTACCGTGTTTTTTCGACTTACCATGTTAAAGATAGGGCTAACTCAAATGTATAAAGTGATATATCTTGGAAATTAGTTCGGCTACCCTACTTTCTCTTGCGTTTATATGGTGCACAAGGAAATTATCTATTAAATAAGCATATTAAATCCGATATCTATCGGAGACCTCTACTTGGGCATCCCCCCTTAAGGTAGCACAACTGATATCTCATATCTTCCAAATAAGCCTATTTTTGGCAGAGGTATCAATAATCACTATTTACACGATATTGTGAAATATGAAGAACTTCTCGTGTCTAGATTTTGAGATATTGTAGTTATAAATTCCTATTTTTAACATGTAGTCTTATGGGGGTCATTAAAATCATGACGATTTCCATGCTATTTTTGAGTTTTTAATTTTACTGAGGTTCAACGTTTTTTCAAAAAACTGATTTCTAGATAGAAAGTTGGACATTCTATTAGGAAAAACATTGAAAACAATACCAACGTGTGCTATTTTAAAAGTTATCAACCAAAAACTAAATGATTTCCCTATACCTCCTGTGTTACAGTTTTGTTCATTCTCGGAAAGCAATAAATTGAAACCTCGCTATACGACAGGGGTTGCAAGTTAAATGACATTTTATGATTCATTTATACTTAAATATAGTTGAATATGAATATATGTTGAATATGATAAGATATGATTGAAAAAAATTAAACATGCTACATAGGTACTCCTTTTTCTTTGTAAAGTTAAGCTCCAGGTAGCCTAGCAGACTTCATTTTACCATGAACTAATACATCTATACAAGGATAGATAACGCCGTATCAATTACATGCTAAACGACAGTCCCTATCCGTGTCCTGTTTCAAATAAAATTCACAGAAATAAAACATGGCCGACCACTAAAAGCCAAATATTCTGAGTTTTCTTGTCAATCTGACACAATGCCTACACCAATATATTACCAAAACATGATGTATATAGGAGCGCCAATACAATATCGACTTAATTAAACCAGACAAACCTTAATAAACAGCTTATGTACAGAGAAAGCCATGTCAACACGAAGGCGGGTTTTCAGATTCTAAAATATGGACGGAAAAATTGAATAGTTTCATTCTGATGTCTTGCTAATTTACATAATTACTCTCTGCTTCATGGGCAATTAAATAAACACTGATTCTTCTTCTTTGGCATGGGAGTATTCACCCATGAGGGAGTTTGGCGTGTCAGTTATTTTACGGATGAAGAAACAATTAAAGAAAATCACAATATATACGACAAAAGCACGTAAAATATGTCAAAACATTTTTGTATCAGCTGTTTCAATGAAGTGACTTTCAGAAGGCTGTGGTTTATATTACTTTTACTGCATGCATGAAAACTGCATGAAAACGAAAGTAGAAATGTTTAGGCTGCGTTTCACCAAGATTCCAAACCCGGGTTAGAGGCGGTAAACCTGGTTTAGGAGCCTCTAAACCAGGTTTACCGCCTCTAACCCGGGTTTGGAATCTTGGTGAAATGCAGCCTTAGAAGGCTAAGGTGAACCGGGTAGTTCAAATGAAACGCAAAGTTATCTATCCCTGTATAGATGTATTAGTTC
The DNA here is from genome assembly GCA_934045905.1 of Leuctra nigra. Lineage (NCBI taxonomy): Eukaryota > Metazoa > Arthropoda > Insecta > Plecoptera > Leuctridae > Leuctra > Leuctra nigra. Next base: position 29,827,220 of record OW203766.1, read on the forward strand.
ATGATTTTACACATCTTGTAGAGGGAGTGATGGGAATTTACATCTGAAATCAAGGTTACCATAATAAGTTGTACAGTTATGGGGACATCTGACATTGCAGCAATCTTAAAATTAGCTCTCCTATCGCCATTTTAAATTAAAAGACTTGGAAATACTCCGATTTTGTTCCAACTAAAATAAAATAGTATTTTTTCTCTTGTACAGAGATGCCTCGTTGATGACGATGCGCCGAGTTGTTGCGGGTCTCAGTAACGACCAGATCAAGACCCTGACAATGGACCAACTGGACCTACCTGTCACTACTGAAGACTTGATTGAAGCTATTAAGAAATGTAATAAGAGTGTTTCCAAAGACGACATCAAGAAATTCATCATGTGGATGGACGAATACGGGTCGAAATGATTCGTCTGTGAAGAGAAGTTACGATGATTTGTTTAATCGTTTCGTTTATGATTCTTTTTTTAAGTAGGTATGAACTTAATTGGTACCTAATACTTTAATTCTTTAACTTTCTAATAATCTTCTCAGTTGGGACTTATGACGTAGATGTCAAGAAACTTGAGAAGTTACAATTCAATTTTATCAAACAGTATTTTGTGTCAGTCCATTACTGTTAATCTTTGTTTTTAATATAAACATTCTCACAGATAGTTTAAGAAAACTATCTGTGTTCTAGTTCATCTAGTAATTAATTAGGCTATATATTCTGAAGGGGCCTTAGCAACATAGCTTGTAATTTATTGACATTGTTTATCGAAGTGACTTTCTTTAAGTCTATATTATCGTCGAGGAGGATAAAGTAATGTAGGAAAAAGTAATCGACAGTTTTATAAAAAGTTGCTTTTGAAACAAGTTATAGTAATTACTCAATATCACATTACATTTAGAATTGTGCCTTCCGTCTTTACCTATATCAATGGCAATTTTTTATTAAGTAATTTAGGTACTTTTTTACATTACGTTGCTGAAGTTTTATATTGCCACTTAGTTTTGTTGATATTTAGAGCTTTTAATCTGATGTTTTTGCCTTCTGTGGAACCAGAAATTTAGAATAACTCCTTATTCAAATTATGATCATTGAATTTTTGTAACTTTTATAGTTTTTTGATTGTTAGGGCTATTCTTGCCATTTTAACAAACAAATTCACATTGTGTTTAGTGTCTACTTGAATCGGGAAGCGGTTTAAAACCAGGAGTAGGGTTGGTGTTTATAACAATTTACTAGTTCAAAATAATACAGACTTAAAAAGATGTTTAATTCCTAACTCTTGTGATAGCTAAGTAATACTATTAGTTTATTGACAATTTAAAAACTTCCATTGATTGGAAATGTATTATTTGTATCAATATGTTAGACATTAATAACCAAAAATATCCATGTGAAATATCATATGTTGAGATTGAAATGTATTAAGGTGCTGCAAGCGCGAACGATTTTGTTGCATTTTGTACACACTTTTTTGGATACGATTGGAGACAAAATGGGTTGACGTAATGATTTGAAATTTTAATTGTGATTAGATAAGAAGAGACAAACTTAGGGTTATCCCTTGTTACATTTTTCATTTTTTGTTTCGTTAATTAGTAATAATAAGTGGATTTTTGGTGAAAAATTAGCTATTTTCGTGCTTGGTGCCGTATAAAATTAAATTTCAAAAATGTGGCAGGTGATAACCCTAGTCTTTCATCTAATCATGATTAAAATTTGAGATCAATTGGTTAACGGGTTTGGTCTTCAATCGTATCGGAAAGTTCATCGATTTGCGCGTTTTTTTTTAATAACCGGTGCCTAATTAACAAGGAACCAAGTAAAAATGAAACAGTGAATACTAATATACAATCAGACTGATCAATTTGAACATCCTATCAAAGTAACACCCACTTATGAAACAATTTTTCTCTCTCATTTTTCTATAACAGCCGAGCACTAGTATCACCTTAATATATTATCTCTGTGTCTTCACTCGCTGCCTTATTACTCAACGAGTGCTTGAGTTGCTGTTTTTATACTTGCGATTTTTAGAGTTGGTAATAATAATAAATAAAATTACAATAAAACACTTGCACAAGAGTTATCAGTATCACGAATCATTTAACTTAAGTCTCCATCTTGATTTGTAATCCGTCCTGAATGAGATCAAACTCTCGAACAATCATCTTCACGAAGGGAGGATCTAAAGTCTTCTTGGCTCTCTCGAAGATGGCACCGATGTTGTTCTTGTCGCCGTTATCCATCTCGAATCGAGCATAATCCAACCATATGTCGGCATTCTCCTTGCCGAACTGGAGGCACGCCGACTCGAAGCACTTGCGCACAAGATGTGTGTTCATGTCCGGTTGCATCGTCTCAAGGAAGATCATCTTCTTGTGCAGTTCAAGACAAGGGGGGTCCTGCTGAGCAAGGTACTCGTACTTTTTGTGCACAGCCTCGATTCCTTCCATCAGAAGTAACCACTCGATCAATCTGGGCTTCAGCACATTGGAAACCGCTGGACCCATCTTGATCCCATTCTCAAAAACAGTCTTTGCTTTCTCTGCGTTTTTCACCTGGTAAAACTGAATCAGAGTTTTATATAGAGGGAGTGTGGTCTCGTTGCCAGCGCCGAGACTGTTGTGCGCCAGATTGAACACCTTGCTGCCGAGTACCTCTTCGTCGCGTGCCAGATGGAAGCGCAGGCGAATCAGCCACAATTCAACGTTGGACGAGAAGCGCTCGGTAGCTTGGCGCAGCACCAGGTTAAGCTTGTTGAACTTGCCAGTAGATTTCAGCAGGTCAACCCACTGCAAGTAGTACTTCTCCTGGAGGCGTTCGGCACTGTGAGCCTCCTGGAACACAGCCTTGAGCAGGTTCTGTTTGAACGCCGGAAGGTGTACGAGATTCTGGTTCAGCTCGATCAACGTATCGAGATAGTCTGACCACATTCGCTCCGTGTTCAGTTGCTTCACTGCCGCCGAATAAACCGTCACGCACAGTCGGATGCGTTCCTTGAAACTGGTTTCCTTCTTATCCAGCGGCGCGGGCAAAGCCTGACAGCCGGGCAGGAGCGGGTGCGCGGAATACGAGATCCCCTCCAGCTCACTGCGTGCCGTCAAGTCCCACGCCAGCTCTCTGCGCGCCAACAAGTCCCACGCCAGCTCGTCGTTGCGGTATTTGGAGAGCAGGTGGTTCGTGATGCGGTCCTGCAGGCGCTCCATGAAGTCGTATTCCTTGGCGATGCTCAGCAGGTTGATGTAGAACTGAACGCTGTCCCCCTTTTGGATTGCAGACTTGAAGAATCCCTCAGATGGACGGTCGCCTTGTGGCTGGTTGGTAACGACGCTCGTGGTTGGCGCTGGTTCCTCTGTTGTTGACTTGGGTTCACCTCCCTCCTCCTTAAACAAAGTCCAATGCAATATAATCTCAGTTTAAGTACTTAACAATGATCCTGTTGAATAAAGATGCATTTGTATAAATATTGTTACAGTTATTCTCGAGCCTATTTCTATGAAAGAATCATTCCAGATTTTGCAATAATATTTTTTTTTCAATAATATTTTATTTAAGAATATTTATGACTTAGCAGTTTTATTGAACATGATTACAAATTACAAATAGGGACCGAATAGGGGAATAGGGAAATGGAGCCGGAACCTATTGTTTCTTTTTGACAGAGTTATTTCTAGCCATAAATTTAATAATAGGCTCCAATCGTGGGCTATCTCATAAGCAGTGTTGTGATCAGATAAGGTAGGGTCAGGTAATAAGGCCCACCATTATTATTATATTTTTTTGGAAGAAAACTTCAATGTTCAGTATAAAAACAAAAAATATATTCTTTTAGATTGATATTTTAGTAAACAAATGCAGGTATTGAGATTTTTTTATTTTGAGTTTAAAATAAAAAAGTTGTTAATTTTATAAAAGGTCTCCTCTGAGCCTTTTTTCGCGCATAAGCTGGAAATAAGGCCCTTAGGAATATCAATGCTAATTTCACAATTTTTTTAATTAGCAATTTGACCATTTTGCTCTCAGATTCTTACGAACTTTAACAATGGCTTATTTCCTGAAGAAAATATGTCAATAAATATTAAATAATATATTATTATGGAAGTAATAGCATTCATACCTAACATTGTTCTCAATTACTTCCCTTTGTCTCCTATTTCAATCCGACCACTTTTGGTTGTTTATTGATACAAAAATATCATGCAATATAAAATGTATGAATAAATGAATATTCCGTGTAGTTAAAAGCATGTAAATACATAAATAAAATAGTGTTAATATGGAATATGGAATGAATCCTGCAAATTGTGATAAGAAGATGCCACTTAACACACATGTTCATTGGTCCATTAGAGTTATTTCGGGGGCCGTATTCTACAACATTTTAATTCCCAATTTTGATGAAATCTGATTCGGTGCAATGTTAACCGTGGCGCGATCACTCGATATAGCAAATTTTTATTTATTTTTGAAATTACCGTTACAAAAAACTTTTTACAACAGTTCAACAGTATATTTAAGTATAAAAGACTCATTTAATATCTTGTAGTTTGCAACCTCCGCCCAATAATGAGTTTTCAATTTGATGTCTTTTGAGAATGAACAAAACTTTAACATGGGGGGTATAGGAAAATCGTGTCGAATTTGGTGTGTAACTTTTAAAATAGCACACGTTGGTATTGTTTTTAATTTTTTTTCCTGATAGGTTGTCCGTAGATCTACCAGAAAAAAGTTTCTTGTTAAAACCTGACGGAACAAAAAAATTAGAACTTCATTTTATCTTAAAAATTACACGATTTTACTTGGCTGCCATAAGATAACATGGGGAGAAAACTGAAATTATCTCAGAAACTAGACACAAGAAGTGTTTAATTTTTTCAGGGATTGTGTATGGTATGATTATCAATAAGTACACACAAATTCAGTGTCGTCCTTTTTTAGGAAGGTCCGCCTATAATTTAGGACGTACCTAAGATCGAATAACTTGTGTAAAGGACAGTGTTGTGATTAGATAATTTTATTTTTATCTAGATAAAGATTAAGATAACCCGCCAAAAATTTATCTACATAAGATAAAAGATAAATTTCCAAGTAATATACTAGATAATAGATAAAGATAAATAATAATTATCTAGATAATTGTAATAGATAATTTTTTACCAAATACCTACACGGCTCCGTAATTATTTTCAAATCCTAATTTCGGAACTCAAGTTTTTAAAAAATGGGACCGTCAAAACAAGCCAACTAATGCGACTAAATGGAGATGATCTTTTTCTATTATCTGACATTTGAGGTTCGTGCATGTGCAAACACACAATGCATTTTGAATTTTATATTTATTTTATCTAGATAATTGCCATTAGATAACAATATTTTTATCTAGATAAAGATAAAGATAACCAATTATTTAATTATCTAGATAAGATAATAGATAAAAAATAATTATCTAGATAATTATCTAGATAATTTTATCTAGATAAGTCACAACACTGGTAAAGGACACTCTGGGGACCGGTTTAGGATCACTTTAGGCCGAGTTTAGGACGGACTCATGTCCTGGGGACGTCTCTGGTACGTCCTAGTGTTTACTGGGATGTGTGGCAAGTGGCTGCTTCTTATCACAATTTGCATGATTATTTTATATATACAATGTATATACAGTACTAGAAGTCAAATACTTATGTGACGCAGTAATGCCGAGTTATTTCCGCGCAAATATAAGAAATGGGTAGGTCTGCTGTCACCCGCCAGCCGCCACCTAAAAATGGCGTTTGTAAAATAGGCTGTGGACAAATAATTCCAATATTGGCGCAAAGATGTCAGTACAAAGCATTCTTTCTAATTTGACGGCAAAAATTTGAAAAATATTTTTCATTTTTGGAAAATTTGAAAATTTTTCCCGACCTTACCCTAATTTTATTTTTATCTTGATAAGATGAAAATAACCTGCCAACAATTTATCTAGATAAGATAATAGATAAATTCCCTAGAAATCTTCTAGATAATAGATAAAGATAAAAAATAATTATCTAGATAATTCTTATAGATAATAGAGATTTTTTTACCAAATACTAGGTACTGTTCCCTAATTATTTTCGAATCCTAAAGTTCGGAACTGGAATTTTTTGTTTACAAAACAAACAAAACAAACAATTTTGTAAAATATACAAAACAAAACTTTCGGTAATTACTAACCTTATATACGTGAATGTTAACGCATCGTTATGTTAAAGTTATGTGGTACCCTTTTTCCGTACTATGACCTCGTAAATGTCAAATATTCATTTATTTTCAATTTTGACCCTAACTACAGTACCGTAACTTCTATACCAATTCAATATACAAAACAAAACTTTCAGTAATTATCAACCTAATATTCGCCAATCTTAGTGTATGTTTCACCAGATTATACGAGGTCCCCCTTTTCCGCACTATGACCTTGAAAATGGGAAAAATTGAATTCCCAAATATTTGGATATTTTTTTAGCTAGGTTAATGGAATAATTTTAAATGTTTATCAGCTAATTATACTACCACTTGGTATGTAGTTCATACACAAAAATATTTGTTTTGAAATAATTAACATTGAACGAAAAACATTGGCTCAAAAATTCAAAAAAATACGATTTCTCGCCGAAAATGTGCACCCCAAATTTGCACAGTTAGAGTTGCCCAAATCAAATGATGAATTTTTTATTGAACGATGAAAATTTTCTGAATCTAACAACGCTGGTTGAACTCAATTATCTTTGTTATTGGTACAAATGCAAGACGTGCCGTATACCCTTATTTTGCTGGTTCTCCAAACCTCTAAGGCCCGTATCTTCTAAACGACAAAAGTAAAAAATATGCAAAAAATCGTTTTTTCATTCATAAGTAATATGTTTTTGTGAGCAAAGTTAGAAAATCGTATTAAATAGTACCGCAACCATTTTAAAAAAAAAATAGTCTATTACTGGTGGAATCAGCCTACTACATACATATTCAGAAGACTTAATGAAATATTAGTATTTATATACATAGTAATACAATGTGTAAGTGCTTTCAGCCGCCATTTTGAAAACCGAAAGTGATGCCATATCTCGAAAACGGCTGGACCTATTGGAACGATGCTTTCGCTATTCTTCATGGCATATCACTTTAAGTTTATATTTAGCTCTAAACACTATTTTTCTTAGTAACCAATTCGGAAATGGCGTATTTTTTTTAAGGAATTAGTCATTGTTGCTCCAATATGTTTTACAAGTTGTGTAAATAAACTAAAAAAATAAGTGATATCCCCATAAAAAAACACTCCGTGTAAAAAAACAGCCAAGTCTCTTCAACTAAAAAAAAATTGTGAAATCTAAAAATTCTGCACTGAAAAGTAGTGATATCAAAAATGAGCCAAGTCAAAACTTTATTTGAAAATCTAGTGGAGCGGTCGATCCACGCCAGCCAAGTCGTACGGCGCGCGCACACTCTCATTTAAAAAGGCTGGAGCAACCCACTTTTACTGTAAGCATCAAAGTGGCATTTTCGGCCTACTGGATCTTAAAAATGGGAAATCTCACATTGTTGCGAAATATTTTTATTTAGAGCTATGGCCCACCCTACCATATATTCCAAGTTTGGCAATAATACGTTATGCAGTTTGCGAGCTGGAGGACAGTGAAAATCGTGAAATTGTACGGCTTTCAGATAATGATTATGATTATAATTCATCTTCCAATAATTCCGCGGTCTCCGCCACAGGCTAAACGGCAGGGTCGATTGACCCGAAATTTTCACCACATATAAAGCTCGTCTGCCTGATGATACCTTGCCCTTATGAATTTTTTGTGCCGCCATTTTGAAACCGGAAGTGACGTCATATCTCAAAAACGGCTTGACCGATCGGAACGAAATTTGCGCCAATCGGTTCAGACTGCCCTCTATATGAAATATCAATAGTTAAATTAAAGTTTTCTAATTACTGAAACCGGAAATGACGTAATAGTTTAGCGAAATCTGCCTAAATTCACTTCCCCTTTATATAAAAACCAACTACATATTCAGAAGGCTTATAATGAAATATTAGTATTTATATACATATTAATACAAAGTGTAAGAGCTTTCAGCCGCCATTTTAAAAACCGGAAGTGATGCCATATCTCGAAAACGGCTAGACCTATTGGAACGATGCTTTCGCAATTCTTCATGGCATATCACTTTAAGTTTATATTTAGCTCCAAACAATATTTTTCTTAGTAACTAATTCGGAAATAGCGTATTTTTTTTAAGGAATTAGTCATTGTTGCCCCAATAAGTTTTACAAGTTGTGTAAATAAACTAAAAAAATAAGTGATATCCCCATAAAAAACACTCCGTGTAAAAAAAACAGCCAAGTCTCTTCAACTAATAAAAAATTATGAAATCTAAAAATTCTGCACTGAAACGTAGTGATATCAAAAAATGAGCCAAGTCAAAACTTTATTTGAAAATTAAAAAATACTTGGCGCATCGTTTTTTTAGGGCATTGTAGGTATACTATAAGTATATGTATTTATATCTAGCCTATACTTCTAAGCTATTTATTTACACGATGCGCTAAGTATTTTTTAATTTTCAAATAAAGTTTTGACTTGGCTCATTTTTTGATATCACTACGTTTCAGTGCAGAATTTTTAGATTTCATAATTTTTTATTAGTTGAAGAGACTTGGCTGTTTTTTTACACGGAGTGTTTTTTATGGGTCAAAAAATACTTGGCGCATCGTTTTTTATGGCATTATTATAGGTATACTATAAGTATATGTATATTAGATGTATATTTTATATCTAGCCTATGCTTCTAAGTTATTTATATACACGATGCGCCAAGTATTTTTTGATTTTCAAATAAAGTTTTGACTTGGCTCATTTTTTGATATCACTACTTTTCAGTGCAGAATTTTTAGATTTCATAATTTTTTTTTGAGTTGAAGAGACTTGGCTGTTTTTTTTTTACATACATTTGTAAGTTTTCGTTTTTTAAATTCATGATTTCTTTTGTTTGACCCACTGACATGGTTTGACCTTGAGTTCGATCATGATTCAAATTTCGATTGAGTTCTTACAACTCAATCGAGGTTTTGGATCATGATCGAATCCCCAGTGGTGTGAACAGGGTATAATACGCGACCGCCTCCTTCCCATCTTTCATCCATTCATCCATTCATCATTCACTCTTTGCCAACTTAAAGTGGACCCAGTGCTCCAGTCATGGTGCTTAAAATTCGCTGTAATTCATACACATTTCTGAGGAAACAATGTCTCAAACAACAGCATAAAACCATTATACTATACCTTACCGTATTATACAATTATATGTTCCTCAGTGAAGTTCCAATTAAACTATGCCAAAATAATTCATTTTTGTAGTGCAACGTTGTCAGATTTATGATAAATTTCGCACATTATGCACCTTTTCTTTCTTATTTGGCCGATGACCCTATATTTTCAGACGGCAGTCTTATTCTAAAAATTATTATCTTTAATTTGAGACTATTTTCAATACTTTGTCATTCCTCTTGCAGCTTTAGGAGCAATTTAAGACCAATATATTACTGGACGATTTCAAGTCTCCCTGTGTCATCTTATGGGGGAAAAGATGATCTTCAAGACTTCAATCAGTTGCTAGTTGTATGTAATATGGTGTCACTAATCTTTGGAATTAATTTGAATTACAACAAATTCTCATTCCTCTGCCGTAACCCTGGAACCCCCTTAAAGTGAATCCGCTAACTTGAATGTGCCACCTACGTTCTACATGATTTTCGGTGCTGGCGTAGAGTACATCATTTTCATTGCAAATCTTCGCCACCATAGTCATTGTAAAAAAGATTTTAACAAACATAATATGCAACGACCTAATTTCCGCCTTTGGTGCTGCTTTGGTGCTGCGGAGATTTAGTGGACCTTGCACCAGGACCCTTACCTAATATCGCCAATATTAGCACGATCGGCTAGTTGCCATGGCGACAATGTTAGCTCTTATGGCTAAAACTTTTAAAACAAAAGTTGTGCTACAGTAACACGGTGCTACTGAAATTTGGCGATATTAGGTAAGGGTCCTTCTTCATATATTTCCGGGACCTGATTCTATAACTGCCAAGCGGTCGCAATGAAGATTGCGGCCGCCAGCAATGTGAGTTTGGTATTCTAGACGGCACTTCCGCCAGCAATCTTGTCGATTGCGATCGCAATAATTGCTGGAGGTAAAATGCTCCAGCAATGAGATATTTGTAGGTTAAAGAAGACGAAGTGCAAAGTTTGAAGTGTCAGTTCTGTGACAGTGCGTGAGGTGAGCATTAATTATCCGATTTAATACCTGATAAATTGGAAAATAAATAGTGAAAAGAAGTTCAGTTGATATTTAGAGTATTGTTTAATCATTAATTTACGCAGGTCTATAGTTTTATTTGATCTAAATCGGTGTGATGTTATTTCACACAGCAAGCTATTGGTTGGTTATAGGTTTGGAAGTTCCTTTTACAACAGTCCTTTGACAATAGTACGTGTTTAGCAAGTGTAGGTGCCTTTTCTATGTTGTAAATACAATTGGAATTAATTAAAACGATTTGTTCCTATATATCAGTCTTGGTGAGTGCTTCTTATACCATAACAATCAAATATCCCATTCCTTGGCATTGCAATTGACTTGACTTGGCAAGAAATCGTCTAAGTCATCTTTAGCCTACCTAAATATCCTAGCCTACCTACCTAAGATTAAAAACAAGTCAGTTATGTGTTGCATGGGTTCATTGCATATTTAAAGTAGGTCATTATTTTCCAGTCAAGAGAAACCATTATTCTACCTATTCTCACTGAACCAAGATACGTATGTACTATTTTAGAGAATGAAAACTCAATGGTGTAACAATTTACTGTGGGTAGTAGGTACCTAGCTACTAATGGTGATGACATCATGACAGTTTCAACTAGCAACTATGTAAGAGACCCATTTTTTGAAGCAGGTATACCTACCATCTAAGTGTAAAAGAAGCTCAAACTTGTTCTTTTACAACAAGAAAAATCACTTGGCTCACAGTCACACAGTGCCATATGAAACGTGGGCTCTGTGATCTACCTCTGGTATGATGCATATTTATCTATGAGCTTTTTCTTTTAGTATCACCCACTCCAACCTACCACTCCTTCGCCTTGATCCATCCATCACCTACGCACCTATGGATGCATTTCGCAATCTAAACATACTAGCAGCGGCAGACAATGAACATGGCCAGTTCATCCGAAGGATGAGAGATCGCCGAAGGACAATTAGAGACTCCACCGATCCCTTTGACATGACGGATAGGGATTTCGTAAAGTTGTATCGGTTGCCCAAAGCCACAACGAGGGATTTCATCGCATCAGTATCACCCTTCATGTACCATCCCGTGAGGAACACCGGCATATCTGTGGATCTAAAAGTAACTATATTATATTGATTTTTTCGTATAATTAGTTGGTTTAGGTACCTATTATTAGTACTAATTGTATGGCAATGAAAAGGGAGTCATGGTTGATTCTAGGATGCAAATGAAAGTATTCAATTCAATTCAATTTGATTGATTTGTTTCTATATTAAGAGTCGGCTGCACTCGAAGGTAAACATTGGAGATAATATTTCCTAAATATCGCTTTACCTAGGTCGAAGAGTCTAATAAAATAATCACAATTTCTAATTTACCATGCTTTATGCACACAACATAATATTAAGTTATGAATGTATCTAGGTACCTACCTAAACTTTGAGTTACATCTGAACCTGTAGTACCATAGTAATTGTGTTTTTTAGAAATAAATCGTTAGGAAGTCTACTGAAAGTTGTTGGGTTCAATTCATACTGAACAATGTGTTATTATTCAAATGTATTTTCCCAATTATACTACATATCCTTGAAAAATTACAAATTCCTCAAATCCCTCCTAATCTTCCCAATACCAGGTCCTCGCCGCACTTTCCTTTTTTGCTACTGGCTCATACCAGAGAGCGGTTGGAGGCGACTTCAACGTCTGTATGAGCCAACCGATGGTGTCACGGAGCATCGAAGAGGTGTGTGGCATCGTCAATACTCACCTGTTGGACACTCACATCAAATTTCCAATGACTCCGGATGAGAGAAGTTTTGTAAAGAGAAGGTACGTACCTAACTACTGAGCATGATAAACTTTCATCTACAATCTAGGTAATGCCTATCCATGCCAGATAAGCTTTCTACCTAGAGGTGTGTTTAGGGGAGGGAAGATGTGTTTTAAAGACTAATAATTTTGCATGTTCTCAAATTTTTTTTAAATATTTACATATGTGCTGATAATTATATTTTTTTGATGAGACCGATAGCAATTTGTTTAAAATTGCAGATTCTATGAAGAGACGGGTTTTTTTGGGACAATAGGAGCGATTGATGGAACCCACATCGCATTGGTAAGGCCCCATGAGCATGAGGAGCACTTCTTCAACAGGAAGGGCTACCACTCGAAGAATGTCCAGGCGGTATGAATACAATTGATTCTCGATTCAGTTTTATTTACTCCATCATGTCTGTGTAGATGAGATTTTGATTTCTGTTCTTTAAACTTTTTGCTTCAGGTGTGTGATTACGACATGAGAATTTTGTCCATCAACCCCAAGTTCAGAGGCGCATCAGCAGACGCACACGTGTGGCGTGGCTCGCTCGTTAAGGCGGAGCTCGAGCGTCGCTACGCCGCTGGGGAGCGAGGGGAGTGGCTGCTGGGGGATAGCGGTTACGGATGTGAACCGTGGCTTCTCACACCGATCCTCCATGCAGATGAAGACACGCCTGAAGACCACTACACCAAGATCCACTGCCGAACTCGTTGCTGCGTCGAGCGATGCTTCGGGCTGTTGAAGGCTCGGTGGAGGTGTCTCCTTCATCACAGGGTGCTGCATTATGAACCTACTGCAGCTGGGAAGATTATTAACACATGCGCAGTGCTGCATAATATCGCACTTGCAGCGCGTGTGCCGCCGCCGGAACCGTTAACCGTTGAAGAAGCTCTGCAGGAACAACGGATGGCGGCTGGTTGTAATCTTCCCAACCCTGCTGACATCAACACCAACTTCTTGGCACATGCTCGCGCTGTCCGTGATCGGGTTGTTCGTCGGTTGTGGGATGATCGCCACTAGGCCGATTCATTCATTTGTACTTTGCATATGTATGTTTTTTAGAGAGAAAAATAGGTTACATAGGATTTTTAAACAAATTACTTTTAGGAGTCATTGGCTATTTTTTTCTATCAAAATTAGATTGTATTTGGTTGGACTTGGGTCGGGAAAAATTAGCTCCCAATTTGTGAACACTGGGAACGGTTTTCTTACCTTGCACTTCTTACGTTTCTCATTATTGTCGCAAATGTTTACTTCACATACTGTTATCTTGCTCTCGATATGTTTCAACAATGCCAAGAGATCTTTTAGTGCAAAATGTATGACGTTCGTATAGTTCAGGGTATTTTGAACACAGCTTGTACTTTCTATCAACAACTTGAACAGGATTTGACTCCGTATGCTCCTGATTGACGCCATTCCTCACTACTTGACTGTTTTCTTCTTTCTTCTTTTGGGGCATTACAGGGCTTGGAGCCCTATTGCCGCCTCCACAATCTCCCTCTACTTCACATGGTCCACGGTTATCACATGATGTGAGGCGGAGCTTCACTGCCCGAGAGCGGTGATCGGTTGTCTGTACTGATCCCATGTTGAAATGTTGTATTCTAGCTGTCGTCGTGCTAGAGAGTTGGGTGCAGATTCCGGGCTGGCGTAGAAGTCTGCTGCCAGCTGCTCAAGGAACTCTGTGGTGCTGTGGATCTCGATGAACTCGCGGATGTTGGTCGCGCTGACGCAGCGCGGAGCTCCGAGGACAAGACCCAGGGTGCGGTTCTGGATGGTCTTGATCCTGCGCCTGAACGTTGTTGGTGGACCAGCTCAAGCTGAGCGACGCGTATGTCATCGTCGGACGAATGATGGCGAGATAGAGGTGCCGTTTCATCTCGACGCTCATGGCGCGATTTGTTAACAGCGGCCACAGTGCTCCCAGTTTTCCGTAAGCTCTGCTGCAGACGGTTTCGATGTGCTTCGCGAATGTTAGCTTTTTGTCAAGTAGGACACCTAGTAGACAAGTAGGACGTAGGAGTTGCTGTGACGCGGAGTGTTTTTGGCGGAAGCCAAACTGTTCTGGTGGGAGATGTTATTGTCTTCCAGGTGGCGCCGCAATCGACGTTGAATTACTTTCTCTAGAAGTTTAGAAAGAGTGCTGAGGTTGCCTATTGGTCGGTAGTTGTTGGGATTTCATGGAGATTTTCCTGGTTTTTGAAAGACAACTACTCTCGCCTTCTTCCAGATGGCCGGGAAGTGACCGAGTCGTAGCGAAGCGTTGTAGGTTGCTACGACTCTGTGGGCGGCTTTTTCAGAGAGTTGGCAGATGGTTTCGTTGGTAATACCGTCGTCTCCCGGAGCTTTGTTCTTCTTCAGCTGCTTCATGAGAGACGCCAACCTCCTTGACAGAACATTCTTCTCCATCGAGTTCCTCCGGACTGGGCTGGATTGTGTTCTGAAAATCTCGTAGCTCTGCTTCCAGTGTTGGACTCTGCGAAGTAGGTGTGTTTGGGATGAAGATGTGCTCTAGAGTGTGGCTAAGAGTTCTGCCTTGTCTTCTGGACTGCACGCGAGGCCGAGTGCACCTTTGATCAGCGGGTTTGGTTAAATGATAAATGATAAATGAAAATCAAGGTGGAGACGAAACTCTGGCCAATCAGCGCAGCTGAAATTGTAACCACATTATGTGGTGACGTCCCTTGTAGTTTTGGAAAGCTGATACTTTAACAAAATCTCTGCCTGACATGTCTGCCATTGCCACTATATTCAGATCCATACTTTCTTTGATGTCTTAGAATTCATTCCTGTAACACAACCCATTGTTCAGAACCCTCCCTTGTCTAAACGTTGACAAAATACATTTTGGCATACTGTAACGCTACATCTTACCAAGGTACATCCAGTAGAATTATATGTACTATAACTAATTGTTTTTTGGTGTTTCTTCCATTATGACCTATGTATATTACCTCACAAGTTTCAGACAATGAGGATATTACAACATTAAAAAGCACTTGCATATTTTTATTCAACCAATAAGTATTACATTTTCCAATATGGCTTTTATTCATTTTTAAATCTTATATATTATAGAACATTACACAGTACCCTACACACACATATGAAAATACACGTTATTGTAATGAAAGCACTAAACCTTGTTCCGAGTTATTCACTTATTGTTTACAATTTATTGGTAAACAAATATTTGACAAGCAATTCACATTGTAGGTAATGATGTAGGAACTGCCTGCAATGTTTAAACTCACTTATGTATACTATTTGTTAATTTGTAATATCTTTATTATTATGAGAAAAATTAAACTATAATGTGATATGTATATCAATTACTAATGAGCTGAGTATAGAGTACCTATTTACCTATATGAGAATTAAATTGGAAAATATTTTTACCACCTCGACTCTCTTCCAGTGATCATATAGTACTGCCAATTAGCTGATGTCTTCCTATTAGGTCTATTTAAACGTTACTGTCTCGTCCGTCTTAAAATGAGTTATTCCTCAATATATCCGAGATTTGTGAAATGACTATAACTCTTTCAGTCCGATTTATTTGCACCATTGTATTCTCACACGAACTGGTGCAGTATGCGTCAGTTGTAAAAACCTCATGGTCCAGGATCTATAGATTATGCTGAGGATTTCCAGAGAAGACAATTACGGACACTGAGCTTTTTCAGGAGGAAAGAGGAGCTTTCGATAGACAGTGTCTACATTCCACGCACAGTGAAGCATTTGGCCCATAGTTATTTATGATGACCAAAGCTAGACGCATACATTGAAGAGGTAACAACACAAGTGCGTAATCTGTCAACAGTCGTGACCAGCAAAAGCACCAGCTCCATCGCATCCATGGGAGTGGGCACAGAATCCTTGGAGTCGATTACATTTGGATTTTGCAGGTGCATAAAAGAGGCGACTTCGCACAATCCTAGACTGCGAAACCCTGAACCCCTGACCTCCACGCTGACGTATGGAGTAAGTATGAAAAAGCAGCGACAAGCAGTGTCACAGAAACCCGGCTCGTGAGAAAATTCGCAGAGGAAGACCAGGTACTGTCGTGAAACTATTCCCAGCAGTGAGCACGATGGGTAAAAGTGAGCATCGTGGAGCCAACGGGACCAGTGTCTTGCAAAGTACGGACCCAGGACAATCAGGACCAGACCTAAGACGACACGTGGACGAGCTGAGGAGAAGCTACGTCAAGAGCCAGGCTGTCCCAGAGAGAGCAGCTATGGAAGAACCACCACAACCAGCAGTACCGGAGGCGGCAGCAGAGGTCCCAGATGGATCTTCGCCGCCAGTTCACGGAAGAACCGAAGTGATGTAGGAACGAAGACTCAATCCAGGCTGAGATCAGAGGCGACCCCGCCGCTACAGATAGTGTCATCGGGTGTGAAGGTATTTCGTGTACAGACCCTGTCATTGACACTACAACTTGAATTGAATGTATACAAGATATAATACTCTCCATCTGATTATTGAGGAGCTTATGCCAAGTCATGTACTAATTACAACATTGGTGACAAGGATCAATTACATCAGTGATGAGCATGAGGTAGAAAGATGAAGGATAGCATGGCTGTTTCACACAAATTATTGCCTTCTTTCAACGTGACTGGTTTGCACGTGCCAAACATCATAAAGATGCAATGGGCAAAGACAGTGGGTCTTAACAATGAATTTAACAACATTGAGGGTGATAAGAGGCAAGCATTGTTAATCAGTTTGTTGGAATTCTACTGGAATTCAGATGTTACAATTCCATACTTAAACTCTTTAACAATTGCAATGCGTTCCATTGCAGCGGCCTTCTGCGCTGCTGCTGCCGCCTTCTGCTCCATAGCAGAAGCTTTGCGTTCAGCTGCTGCTGCCCTGCGCTCAGCTGCAGCTGCGATGCGTTCCACAGCAGTAGCCTGCACCTCGACAGCCTCCCTCAAGCACTTTAGATCCTTGCTGATGACTTCCACTAGGACACACAGCTTCTTCTGGATTGGGAGCCGCTCTTGTTCGATTTTGCTGATAGCTGTTGCCGCTCGGTCATAAGGCGTTGAGGTGACATTGTTGTGTGTGCTTGCTACAACAAAAATAGAAAGTGGCTAAATATAACTTATTTCAAATATTTCCAGTAGTGGAACATTAATCTAAATATTAGTCCCAAGTAATTCCGACATTAGATACATACTCTTCTTCATGCTTGACCGACTCTTATTCTGGGTCCTGCCATCACTGGAAGGACCAGCAGTGGTAGGACTAGCAGTGGATACTTCAATGTGTTCCTCAACGCCTGTCGGGACTACCACAATTTCAGCGAAGTTGTCCGCATGGTCTTCAATTAGATCAACCTCGGTGACTTCCAGAAGAGGTGTATTCTGTAAAAAACACAAATATTAATATGTAATAAGCTTCAATGAGCTGTGCAATTATTCATTTTGTGTGTCTGGAATATGTTATTTTTATGTACACTAGCCAAAGTAAAAACGTTATTCAACAGAATCTGAGTAGCTGATTGAGATTCATGGCATCATCCAATAAAGTCTATGCTAACATGTCATCTAAATGAAGTAGGCGAGCTGCTTTCTTTGATAATAACAAGGATTGATTGTCAAGGAACTTGACCAGCAGCCAATACATTTTATTCAATTACCATGTTTACTTTGGCCATGCACACTTGGCCCAAACAAAAATTGTTTATTCAATAAATCTGATTGAAAAATGTTAGATCGCTCCATCAGAAGTGGGTACAAGCGATCTTCTTGTCTCACTCTAGTAGGTGACACTTCACATTACAACGATAATAACAAGCTTTGATTGGACGTATGGAACATGACCAAAAGAGCAGTCATTCAAATTTGTTCACCGAGCAATTTTTGTTGTGCCGAGTGTAGGTACATCCTAAGAATACCATGTGATTATAAAACATTACTCAGTATAATTATTCACTCTTTCAAAATGTGTAGGTACCTAGTGATAATGATGAATAATAATGTAAGTAGGTACTATCCTTAGTTACCTCAACTGCGGCTTCTGGGATGGCGAAGCCGGTCTCTCGGAGATTGTCATCACCGAAAGCCGCTTCCCACCCAGTCAGCGACATGAGTCGTTCTTCGAGGCTGCTCAGAGTGATAGTTGTCGGTGGCCCGCTTCCAGTGCCTTGCTGGTGCTTTTTTATAGCCTGGGCCTTGGCCTTGGTCTTACACTTCCAGTCGGACCAAGTCTAAAAATAAAATATTCAAATGTGAAGAGAGGTTTATCCATGTGGATCTGGTTGTTTTTTATATTCAATCTGCACTGATGATGATGTTCTAGATGGAGATTAATAAATCTGAAATAATAGTGCACTTTATTATTTAATCAGTGTTAACAACAGGGGCGGTCTGGGATGAAAAGGACCGGGATGCGATATGGCAAAGTCGTAGCATTACATTGCGAT